>JACXGM010015590.1:0-21161 GCA_016801145.1 Umbra pygmaea | reverse complement strand
CAGTTTCTGCTGACAAGGAAGATGAATGTTGACCATGATTTTGGCTTGTTAGGGGGCGTTCCTCCTGCCGTATTCTACAGTACACTCGCGTTCTTTCCGGGGCATTCCTCCTACCATGCCCTACCGTATTCTACAGTAGCTACTGTAGATGGCACCCAGATTGACATAAAAGCCCACCCAAATAGTAGGCTATATGAATTAAACAGCATTCCAGGTTAGAATACAATGTATTCAGCAGTGTTGCACAGCGCAGCGTTCAGGACGTTGTCTATTCAAATACACCGGTATGGCAGTATATAAAAAATTCATATCATGACGAAAATAAATACCGGTATTCGGTGTGAACCGGTATACCGCCCAGCACTACACAGTAGTGGTTCCAGTGTTATGGACATTGCATTTGATTGCAAAATGAAATCCTTACTATGTCAATATGTTAATGTTATAAATAATGTTATACAGTGTGTGTATAATACCCATTGGGGAGTGCATATCAGCACAATAATACACGTCCAGTTAGCGATGTAATGGTTTCAAGATTTCATGGTTTACCTCAGTTTTTAAACAGATGGTTATCATACCATGGCCATTTTCTCATTGAAGGTATTGCATTACCGGTAATATAAAGTCCGTATTATTCCTGAATTCGAAAAGGAATTAATGTTCCCATTGTAAATATCAGTTAAATTAAGAGAGAGTCATCTACATTTACACAGAATCATATTTAAATTGAGACATGTTTCTACTGCTCCGGAGTCCAGTGGCAGTGTGCTTTACACTGAATTGTGGCAAAGTTTGCATCCAATGACAGTGCCACATGTATAGTCACTGAGATATTCAGTATAGCCCATTGTACTGACAATGCTGTTCTATTGAGATTTCATGGTTATGTGCTGGATTTTATGCACCTGTGCATGGATGCAACTACCCAATGTCAGAGGGGTATGCAGCAACAATTTTGGTGCCCCCCCAAAAAACAATTAAAAAAATATGCCGGACATCATCATCATCATGTATGGGCTTTAAAAAATTAAGGTTTATTTTAAAGTAAATCAGCCACTGTAGGCCTAACATAATTATATATCAGGGCTCGACATTAATGGTTGCCCGGTTGCCCTTGGCAACCAAATTGTGACTAGTGGCAACCTAATCATCATCCCTGGTTGCCCCCGTGCCATCGCCGACCTCATGTCTGTCTAATTGACATATTGTCAAACAAACATTATGTAATAGATTTTCCATATTAGGTTTTTCATATTAATAATATTTTGAAATGAATCTGTTGGTATCAAGTGGCTCCCTCTACACTTCCACCTAATCTTAGACCTACCTGTTGCCTTCCCCTGTCTTTCCTGATCCACCATCCTCACACCTGAATGAAATGAACTCACTGTTATATAGCAGCCTAAAGTCAATCCTTAAATCAGCCTAGTGATGGCATCAGATGGTAAACCAGAGTTATTGCATAAGTTATGTTTTCCAGCTTCTCATTTATTGTGCATGCTACCATATATTTACCAGTTGTTATTTTACCTTAATAAAAATGAGATGTCATGCATGGGACTGGAACCATAGGGTTTAACCAAAATATAATTGTAACTAACGGCAATATTGGTTTGCATTAAGCTAGCCGAAAACCCCAAATAAGCTGCTAGTGTTAGCAAACACTAGCTAGTCTGAGAACAGTCTAATAACACAAATATTAGCAAGCCTCCAAGTTTGGTAGCAAATCTATGCATGATTCCATGGTAAACTAGTGTTATTGCATTAGTTATGTTTTCCAGATTCTTGTCATTTATTGTACATGCTACCTTATATTTTCGAGTTTTCAGCTCAGCAAACTCGGTTTTGCATATTCTAAGCTAGCCATAAACCTTCATCTGGCTGCTACATTCCCAGTGTTAGCAAACGCTAGCTAGTCTGTTAACATTAATATTTGCGAGCCTCCAAGCACAGACGTCACACTATAAATCCTACCTGTTGCCTTTCACCATCCACTTATTTAACTGCTGTCGCATCCCTTGACATGCCATCTTCTTTTCACTTTTTCTTTTTCTATTTTTAGCCCCCCGCAGCTTTTTTGCTTTATTCATCTTTTGCTATGCTCAGTGCTCACGGCGCACCTGCTCCCTCTTCTATGTCAAAATTCTATGATGTAATCTTATATGATAGGGCGCCTACTCTAGCCTGTTAGTCCTCTAAAATGTTATATAACATTGAGCAGAAATTATTTTTTAACACACAACAGCAACTACATATAGAAAATACCATATATATATATATATATATATATATATATATATTTTTTTTACCATCGCTTTGGCGCCCCATAATGCTGCGCCACTATGCACCGCATATAGCGCATACCCACTTTTTGCGCCACTGCACCTGTGAGCAAAAGTGTGGCTGAAACACCTGAACTTAATAATTAGTAGGGGTGCCCACATACTTTTGGCCATAAAGTGTGTGTCTCTGTGTGTACTAACATATTTGATACATTCCAAAAAATAGTTTTTATAATACCATGATACCTTAATACCATGATATTTTCTGTAATGGTTATCATACCATGAAAATCTCATACCGTTACACCCCTACTTCTAGTTATTAGCATGGTGGACAAACAATGCTAGCTTGTTCCAAATAACTCTTAACTTAAAACTCCCAAAAAATTAAGATTAGTGTGTTTCCCCCCAAAATGTATAATAATAATAATAATAATGATGAATTTGTATAGGGCATTTTCCATGCTCAATGCATGCAGATGTGTGAACATGAATGCAATGCATTACAAAATTGCTGTCTTACAATAAAATACAATTCCTCAAAGGAACATTTGGCTAAGCATACGCGCCCCTCACCATCCTGCATCTGTCCAAGCAGTTGCGGAGCTGTGGACAAGGCTGGGTCATTGGGAATTATTAACTCCTATCAACATATCTATCACACAACTAAACAATCTTCTTACTCCAAACCCCACAACTGAATAGATAAGAGCATGTGCACACTGCTTACATAATAGAGCATAGTGTGCTGTAAAATCAGCAAAGTGGACTCACTATTCACAAGGACCTCCCACTATAACGCACACAATAATTAGAAATGATTTATCAACATGACAGAATACAGGAACTGCATTCAAAAAGAGAAAATTCCCAGTTAAATAATTTCAGGTGGCACCAGCATGCTATACACACAACCTTTTCCAGTGGCACACACAAGAGAAAACAATAATCTGACATTTGGTAACACAGCAAAAGTTAATTAGGATAATACACCCTCAGAACACATTGAATAAACCAAATGAACGGCATGACGGCAGCTTAATAAACCCTTGCACTGTAGGGCCAGGTGCACTAGCAGTTAAAGAAGCCAAAGTGGACTTGAGCACTGGGGGTGATGCTGATGAAAGCTCTCATTACAGCATACTAACCCGTGTCACAAATATCCCTAGTATTATTATTTTTCTATCTCCTGTATACATTTTTATTGTCTATTCTATTGCTGTTTCTTTTTATGGGGGGGGGGTATTTTTTATATTATTGTTTAATGACAAGACAGGAGGAAGCAGAAGCAAGGTAGGAGGAGACAGAGAGGAAGGACACAGAGAGTATATCCCCCTAGACTGCTACACCAACTCTGGCAAATCTATTGCTGTTGCTTACCTTTCCATTTTATATTATTTTTTTAAATAGGCATTGATTAAGCATTACAATGATAACCTTCACCTCATGTTTACCAGACACGTTACAAGTTGGCTGGGCACCATTCGGACAGGGATATGCATTTTCACACTATCCAGTGCCCTCCAGAAGTATTGGGAAAGTGCTGTATACTCAAGGCATATGAAATTGTTTAAAAATTTAAATGAGGCAAGAGTACAGAATGTCAACATTTATTTCATGCTGTTCTAACAAATATACGCTATCTGTCAATCAATCAATCAAAATTATTTATAAAGCCCTTTTTACAACAGCAGTTGTCACAAAGTGCTTTGACAGACACCCCGCCCGAGACCCCCAAAAGCAAGCAACACAAGTGATGCACAGTGGCTAGGAAAAACTAGTAGGAGGGACCTGGGAAGAAACCTAAAGAGAGGCCAGACTCAAGGGGGTGGCCAGTCCTCTTCTGGCTGTACCGGGGGGGGGGGGGCTCTGAAGGTACAAAGCCCAATTTAATAAGCTCAATCAGTGTTCAATTATTGTCCAGCAATGAAGATATGATGGGTGGACTGTGACCATAGTCTTTATACAGTTCGGTGGTCTTGCGAAGGAAGACCGTGGAGCCGCCTGGAGATGAAAGCTGGCGTCATCGGGTGGAAACGGGATCATCAACCGCAGTGACATGGGATCCAGCACAGCAGCGGGCCGGGCACAGGAAGGGGACAGGAAGGAGTCATCAGGCCACATGGTCCTGTCACATGTTCCTAGGGTCCTCCTAGGATGAAGATGACATCAGGAACCTTAGAGTGGGCACACCTTGGGTCTAGTACCTTGACACAGCTCTGACCCCAAAATGAATATATAATCTGCCTCTGTGGGCAGAAAAACCCTAGTCCCCCGGCACATAAACTATTGCAGCATAACATCTGGGGCTGAGACGGGGGGGGATAAGAGACGTGGTCCTGCACAAGGAAAGCCTCGGGCAGGAGCAAGCAGGCATTCTTCCGACCCACCCACATTGCCAAGACCACACCTCCAAGGGTCACCAGCAGACCGTAACCACCGCAGCGGTAGCATTTAAGTGAGGTTATCCCAGTAGAGAGAGGGGAGCTTACCAGGCAAGCCAGCATTGGCGTTTCATTTACAGTGCCGCCGTTCTCTTTTAGCCCCCTGGGCCAGACTACACTATCACTGTCAAATGTTTTAGAACACAGGCATTTTCATGGTTTTAAAATTCACCAAGGTGGCATAACATTGATGTTGCAAGTGTCTATCACTTTTGAAAATGACTGATTTATTATGAATTATTCACTTACAATGGCAAAGCCATATTTTTTAGCAGCCATTAATTCATTGTCCTGATGAGGAAACCTTTAACTCATCCATAATTAAAAATGTTTTGACTATATAGCTCTGAAAAAATAAGACACCATTGAAAACGTTTCGAAGTAGAATACCTCTGGAATGTGAACAAATGAAAGATGATGGTCACAAACCATCAAACGAAGCCGAACTGCTTGTTTTTTTGTGCCATGAGTGGTATAAAGTCACCCAACATCAGTGTGAAAGACTGGTGGAGAGGGTGCCAAGATGCGTGAAAGCCAATTTTGTTATTATTATACAATTATAATTATTCCATCAAATACATTTGTATTGTGTTGTTTAAAAGATAAATATGAACTTATTTTCTTGCATTATTAGAGATCTGACAACACTAGATCTTTGTTTTTATTTTTGAGTTTTAATTTGCTGCAAATATATGAAAGATATATGAAAAGCTGTTTTTAGTCACAAATCTCTTGCATGCAATAACAGCAGTGAGTCAGTAACCTACTGACATCACCAAACAGTTGGTATCATCCATTTTAATTTTTTTCTTGTTTGTGGAGTTTCTGACTTCAGTCTCCTCTTTAGCAACTGAAATGCATGTTCAATTAGCTTTAAATCATGGAATTGATTTGGCCCATCTAAAACATTCCCATTTTCCACTGATGAACTCCTTGGTTGTGTTGGCAGTGTGTTTTGGGTCATTGTCCTGTTGCATTGTGAAGTGCCACCTAATGAGTCTGGTGGCATATTGTTATACATTGGTAGCCAAGATGCTTCTGTACACTTCTGAGTTCATTTTGCTGCTGCCATCGTTCATTACATCCTCAAAAAAGGCAAGTCCGTGCCAGACGCATCCGTGCATGCCAAGGCCATAACACATCCTCCTTTGGGCTTCACAGATGAGGTTGTATGGTTTGGATCATCAGTTAGTTTTTTCTACAAGTTTTTCCCTTCTCATCACTTTGATAAAGGTTGTCCTTTTTCTTATCTGTCCAAAAATACTCTTCCAAAACTGTACTGGTTGATCTCTACATTTGAGCAAATTATAATCTGCTCTTTTTGTTTTTTTAAGATTAACGGTTTGTATCTTCTAGTGTTGCCTTTGTAGGTCTTCTGCTGAATTCTTCTGCAAATTGTAGATTGTGACACTTCCAACCCAGGATCCTTGAGGTATTTGGGGGTTTCACTGACATTCATACTGTGTTGGGTAGTTTTCTTTAAAAAAAAAACAAGTGTAAATGGATAACTAGTAACTGTAATGGGTTACATTTAAAAAGTAACTTACCCAACCCTGGATTTATATTATGTTTGTTTTTCACAGCTCTGGTCATTCTTTTGTGATCAACTTCTGTTGTTTTCCTTGGCTGACCTGGTTGTTGCCAATTGCTGAAAACAACAACTGTTTCTTTCTAAACTGTTGATTTTGATTTCGCTATGCCCAACTTTTGTGGCATAAACACTTATATGTGTTCTCTGCTGCCTCATTAATGAAAAATATTACAGCTGTTTCATTGTACAATATATAAAGGTAAAGGTACTTTATTTGTCACATGCACAAACATGTAGCGAAATTCATTCTCTGCATTTAACCCATCCCTCAAGGGAGCAGTGGGCAGCCATTTACAGCACCCGGGGACCAACTCCAGATCTAAGCCAGTGATTTCGTCAGGGGCACTGACTGGAGAACGTAAACTGCATGTTTTTGATGGTGGGGGAAAAAATCACAGACCCTCCAAAAATCTAAAATAAATAAATACCCTACTTACCTCATTTATCTCTCTTCCCAATTGGTCTTGTCCAATTCCCCCTGACCCGGCCTTGTCTGCAGCTCCGTAACACCTTGAACAGATGCAGGATCGTGCACTCACATGGTTCATCCAACCAGCCACCTGATTTGATCACACTGCTTGTCCAACATGGAAGCTTTACCTAAGCTCATGTGTGAGATGATTACACTCACCAAATATACTTCTGTGATTGAACTCACAAGCATGTGATCAGCACAAAAGATTTGATTCCCATACATTTTGCTAAAAATAACCCACAGAATGCTAAACATAGCTGTAAAACTAGTTGTATTAACATCAAGTTACAGTAATAAAATCTGAATGATATTATATTGATTGTAATTGATTGACAGTGTTGATACGAATAATCCCTTTATAAAAATAATCCCCCCCAAAATTTGCAAGTTCTTGACATGCATCAGTCATTATTCATTTAATGATTTTTGTGATTTGTATTTTCAATCAATCAAGGCATACTAATATCCATAATCATATCTGTATTCACTTTTCATACTCATAATTGAACTGGTGATTGGAAAATTAGGAAAACATGTTTTGAATACCTGCAAACCGCAAACCTCTATATCTCAAATGTGCGTAATTGAAACATCTAAACATTTAAATTGTGATATGATCTATCACTCACATATCATTTATAGTTTAAAATGATCCCTACTCTTAAAATAACATATTCATATTACTTATTTTTATAAACATTATATTAATGAAATGCTACGCTCTATCACTGCTGCTGTTTAAGTTTTAAGACAGCAAAACATTTTTAACATCAAGCCCAAAACATTTGTGCAAACAGTAGTTACTTCTACATTGTCATTTCATCATCAAATACACTGTTGGTCAGGAAACGTGGGATTAGTAAGAATAATCATTCAGCTCAAAACTACATAGAGTAGATGCTTGATCAGCACATTAAACAACATCAAGTGGATTTAAAATCGTATTATGGTAAAGTAATATAGCTGTGATGACCCCACCTGTGTCTTTACTCGAATCTCGAGTAAATCATTTGAGTTCTCGGCCTTCAACATTGACTGAGTGTCATGAGAATGTCTGGAAACAGACAAGAAGGTAATTTTGTTGAATTACCAACTGTAGCTAGCCAGCCCAGCAACTTCAGCTAAAAATTAATTGAATTCAATTGAATGGCTGGAAACAGTAGTCTCCAACATGACCACAGGCAGATCTCATACGCAGTCCTCCAGTGCTCTGTGTTCCAAATTATTTAGCAAATTATATTTTACACAGATTTTCCTAAATAGTCGATGCAAATGACAGTCAGTATAATTTCCAAGTCACCAACCCTTAGGGTATGAGTCAAATTTAATTGAAGAAACCAACCAATGACAACAGTATTATTTTCATAAATAAAAACTAAAAAAGTGTTCTGTTCCAAATAATTATTTGGTCATATTTCCTGAAATCATTAGCTATTTCACTCAAACACCTCATAACTGTGCAAGGTATATGTTACAATTCTTACATCCATTGAACTTGTAAGTTTATGAAGAGTTTCTGCTTGAATGTCTTTGAAGGATGTCATAATAGCCTCACAGAGCTGCTGTTTTGATGCAAACTGCCTTCCACCCTCATAGATCTTTTGCTTGCGGATGCTCCAAAGCTTCTCAATAGGGTTGAGGTCAGGGGAGTATGGGACCAGACCATGAGTTTCTCTCCTTTTATGCCCATAGCAGCCAATGACACAGAGGTATTCTTTGCAGCATGAGATGGTGCATTGTCATGCATGAAGATGATTTTGCTAAAGAAGGCACAGTTCTTCTCTTTGTAACATGGAAGTGTTCAAAGTGGTCAGTCAGAAACTCTATATACTTTGCATAGGTCATGTTCACACCTTCAGGGACCCTAAAGTGGGCTACCAGCTCTCTCCCCCCCAAAGGGGCCTACCAAAATATGACTCTAGCTGATGTTGCAGCCTTATTTGGTCATTGTGGCCATCCACCAACCATCCACTACTCCATCCATCTGGACCATCCAGGGTTGCACGGCACTCATCAGTAAACAAGACTTTTGAAAATTAGTCTTCATGTATTTCTGGGCTTACTGCAACCGTTTCTGCTTGTGAGCATTGGCTAGGGGTGGCCAAATAGTAGGTTTATGCACAACTGTAAGCCTCTGAAGGATCCTACACCTTGAGCTTCACATGACTCCAGATGAACCAGCAGCATCAAATACCTGTTTGCTGCTCTGTAATGGCATTTTAACAGCTGCTGTCTAAATCCAATGAATTTGTCTGGCAGTAACTTTCCTCATTATGCCTTTATCTGCACAAATCCATCTGTGCTCTGAATCAGCCACAAATCGCTTCACAGTACGATGATCATCACGCTTAAGTTTTTATGAAATATCTAATGTTTTTATACCTTGTCCAAGGCATTGCACTATTTGACACTTTTCCACAGCTTAGAGATCCTTTTTCTATCCCATATTGATTGAAACCTGTGGCCTGCTTAATAATGTGGAAAATCCTTCTTAAATTGTTTTTCTTTAATTAGGCTCACCTGGCAAACTAATTATCCCAGGTGTCTGAGATTGATTTCAGTGATCCAAAGAGCCCGGAGACACAATACCATCCATGGGTTTGATTAAAAAACAAAATATTGATGACACTCAATTCCAATTTGCATAATAATTTGGAATGCGGTGTAGACACGAACGGCTGTTTGTTTTATGTTTGCAAAGATCAAATAAATCAAGCTGCTGTGGCATAAAGACAAGTTTATATAGTTTATATATATTATATATATATATTATAACTATGAAGGCCCTTAAAGATATTGTTGAAAGGGAAATCATGGCAACTGTCCAGGACCGATTACACCCTTTGAGGTTTGCATATAAGTCTGGGAGAGTAGTGGAAGGTGCTACCATCACTCTTCTTAATCAGGTTTTGAAATATCTTGAGGGTAGTAAAACTCATTCCAGATTTCTGTTTGTCGACTTTTCTTCTGCTTTTAATTGTATCCCACCCCATGTTTTAGCTGATAGGCTTTTGTCTAATTTTGGCCTGGATTTTAACTTAGACAGCTGGCTGATTGATTTTTGAACGAATAGCACTCAACGGGTTCAGTATCTAGTGTGCTAACCTCCTCCACTGGCTCACCACAAGGCTGTGTCCTTTCACCTCTGTTGTTTGTCTTGTATACTAATGATTGTCAGAGTAACCATGACTCCAGACATATTATCAAGTTTTCAGATGACTCGTTTATTGTGTGTCTTTTAAATGACGATGAGGCAAGCCATGGCCCAGTGGTGGAGGCATTTGTTGAATGGTGTGACCCGCTCTTACTTAAAGCTTAATGTCAAGAAAAGCAAGGATATGGTTTTTGATTTCTGTCGAAATGCCATTCTACCTATACAGACTGTGATCAATGATTATCCAGTGGAAATCATTGATCATTACAAATACTTTGGTACATTTCTTGACACCAGGCTAAGTTTTGAAGCCATAATGTCAATGCCATGTGTGCTAGGGGAAATCAGCGGCTTTACTTCTTGATGAAACTTTGTAGCTTCAGGGCGGATAGAATGTTGATGGGCACTTTCTATAGATCTTTCATTGAATCTCTGCTAAATTGTAAATTTCAAATGTAGGAATCGATTGAGTAACATTGTCAAACAAAGCAGGAAGATTATTGGTGTTAACTTAAAAGATCTTACCCATACACATGTTATAAGGAAAGCAAAATTCTTGGAAAACCCTTATCACCCCTTGTTTGCAGACTTTGCTATGCTTTCCTCTGAGCAAAGATAGAGCGTTCCGAAATTCAAAACAGACAGGTCAAAGAACTTTTATTAAGATTGTGATCAATTTACTTAATAATCTGTAGTAGCAATGTAATTGTATTTTATAAATTTGTTCGGGTTGTTTAAATTCTGTATTGGCTGTTTGTGTTTTTTTATTGGCTGTACCATTGGTTGTTACATGTTTGCTGTGCTGCAGAATGTATTGCCCCCCTGGGGATAATAAAGATTCTCTATAGGTCTTCAACCCTCTACTCAGGGACCCCAAGACATTCCAGAATTTTGTTGCAGCCTGAGCAGGCACACCTGATTAGACTGATCAGCCCGTCATCAAGCTTTTCATTAATGAATCAGGTGTGCATGTTCAGTGCTACAACAAAACTGTGGAACGTCTGGGGGTCCCTCAGTAGAGGGTTGAAGACCTTTGCTCTACTCTAATTTATATAATTTGATCATTATTTATTATCTGAAAATTGGCCATTCAGGACACCATACCTAATCCCTACTTAACATATTATTATTGAATAATAGGTTCCAAACCCCATTATACAACACAGCCTCTAAATTAAAAAGATTTGCAAATGACTTCCCATCACCAGAACATAACCATATACTGTATATTAAGGTGTTATTTTCAAATGATTTTGCCCTTCACTGACAAAGAAAGAATCCCCTATTCCAACATCAACGCAGCAGAGAATTCAGAGCTACCTGAGGTACTCTAACAAATTAGATAATTAACAAGCTAGCTAACTGGCTAGTAAACAATGGCTAGCTCTCATGATAACCTATTATTCGAAATAAAATCACTATAATTAGCCAGCATTTCTGGTATTTGACAAGATGATTTATAACTTTACAAGCTAACTTTGGCAACCTGATGAGTACTCCAAATACACTCAGAAACTTACTCTATGGATAAGAGTAACAAGGCATATCCATCATGTTGGGTGTGGATGAGGGGTGGATCAAGTGAAACGCGGACCTGTAAAATGCACAAGATTTGCACATATTGTAAAAATAACACAAAATGTATAAGCTAGAGCTAAATATTAAAATGGTACAATGTAATTGGTATCAACTTTTGGTCACGGTTAAGTAAAGGTTAGGATGGGTGTAAAATATAGAAAGCAATAATATAAAACAAAAAAAAGTGGGATTGGAATAATGCACATTTTAGAATGAAGACAATCCTGTTGTCAAATACTGAAGCTGACCCTTCCCCCCAAAAAAACAAAAAACAAATAAACAAACTACAAGGCATATCCAACAATGCATTGAATTACACAGAAGACAATATCTGGTGATCATCCAGGTCTCCATTCATAATCAGGTGTGGGTCGTTGAGCTTCTGCTATATCAACTACTCCAAAGTTATTACAGCTAGAATCGGGATAAGTTGTATTGCTGACATCTTTGCAGCTCAATTGAATTCAAACTGCCATGGCCAGTCAAGAACTTTGCACATGTTGTAGCTATGACAGTGTTTTTGTAGCCATTGCCTTGCCAACAGTGAGTTCAAGACATAAGGTTCCAATACATAACAAACCATAACATTACCTTCACTATGATTTACAAATGACTAGGTATGCTTAGGATCATGAGCATGTCTTTTTTGTCTTCATGCTTTGCTTGATTCATCACACTGGTACAGGTTAATCTTTGACTAATCTGTCCCAAAGATTTATTTCCCGAATTCTACAATCTCTATTTTCTAGCAAACTGTAGATTAGATTACATTCAACTTTATTGTCATTGCACAAAGATTGCTTAGCAACTAACCCAGACTATGCAAAAAAAAATGTCAAAGGTGCATATATTAGTACAGATGATGATGATGGTAAGAAATACAGGATGACAAAGTATATACAGTATGCAGTATCTAAACAGTAATATCATTACTATATATATATAGTTTGTACAGTTTTAAAGTATATGTACAGTAAAGTAATATAAAGTGAATGAGCATCTAGCAGATGATGTTGAGTAAAACACTTGATGTGTAACAGGTGTCCATGGTGTAGTGGAAGAACAGAGACAAATGCGAGGGGAATGAGTGAAAATCAAATAGAGTTTAATGCAGATACCTGACTGAAACACATACTGCTAAACCATGTCAGGTCCCCCTAGCGAGACCGTTTCAGGATGAATGGAAGTATATAATGCAGTATGGAAACAGCTTTGTTATGACTGAATATTCAGTATGTATGGTACAGTATATCAACAGTATATGTACAGTAATAGTGCAAGTGACACAAGTACAGTATGTAAAGTATATGAACAGTATATATATAGTAGTTGTGTAAACAAATATAAATTTAATTGGGCATCTAGATAAGTACCTCAGGTAATGATTGAATCATCAACTAGTTCCTGAAGTGAACTGTAAGGAGAGGTGATGTGGGGGTGATGTTACCTTCAAGACCGCGTTTACACTCCGCGACGAGACCCAATTGTTGAGTGTAAACTTGTCTCTCTCGAATTCCACCTGACCTCTGGAGGTAGCGGATGAGAATCAATCGAAAGATCCCACCTGGGGCTTTGTTAACAGCCCAGGAGAAATGTGTATTGCGGGGAAATGATTCACTGTAAGTCAATGGGCTGGGCTGATTTCTAAGTGAAGTGCTCAGGCACCCAGAGTGAGACATGACAATGTAAATACAAACAGTACGGAAATTATTTTGTCTCATCACAAGCAAACTTAGAAATGTTGCTGAAATCTATTGGAATGTAATAGTTGAGTCCAGTTGACTGTCTATGCGGTGGTGCTTGGGGTGGGGTTGGGAATCTATCGCTTTGTTTTCAGCAGGGCAACAGCAGGAGGGAAGAAGCTGTTCCGCAGCCTGCTTCTGCCATACAGGCTTCTGGGGTGGAAAGGATCCCTGATGATGCCGCCTGGCTGTATCATGGCTGTTGTGTTATTGAGGCTTACTAGTGGTTAACATGTTGCATATGTTTTGCATACTCTTCCATACGTCATTCTGCACTTCAATTCCATAGTCATTGTAACATTTTAAATCTAATGTGCTGGCATATAATCTAAAAGAAAATCAACAGAAAATATTTTTCATTTTCCAAATACATTTATGTTTAAATTAAATATGTGGTATATTTTGATTCAAGTCAGTAATTTTAAGCACATACCCTGCACCCAAATATGGATTTAGCCCTGGATGCATCACAAGTTGTCCATACCTAGCAGGTGGCACAGCTCTCCAAGCTGACCAGCACATGCTACGCCAGAATCCATGTCCCATGGGTCATGCAGATTTGTGAGTTTTGCCCAAGGATTTTGCTGCTATTTTTGTGGAAAGAGACATAGCTAACTAGATGGAAAAGACTTACATAACTGGATAGCAAAAATATGTAGCTAACTAGCAGTGTTGGCAAGCTACTTGGAAAATGTAGTGCGCTAAGCTACCAGTTACCCTACATTAAAGGAAGCTTCACTACACTGAAGCTCCCCCCCAGGGAAATGTATAGACAGTATATAAAATGGACCAAGCGATGCCATTGACGCACTTTTCCGGTGATGGCTGAGCGTACTGTGCAGTCTCAAACTGAGCTTGACAAGGTAGATGTGACATGAGTAACCTGTCTGAAAGTTGTAAGTCTTCTGATAGCTGTGCCAAGAGAAATCTGATTCAGCGTGAGTAGGAGTTGTCCACGAGCATAGGAGCAGGAGCAAATATTTAGTTCCGATGCTTTTCATGGACTCTATGAGCTTCCTTCCACCTTGACTGTATGCCTCCATGTCCCCCCGATTGCCTGCGAGCTTCTTCCGGACTATACGGTAATTTCTCTACTGTGCGACAGAAAGTCGCCTGGTTATGACACAACCGTTAGCCTATTTTTACAAAAACGGCTGCTACGGGGCCATAATGTGAGATACAAGGTAATAAAGCCTTTTATACATTGTTATGTTTCTTTAGAAATAAACAGTGGACAAATTGAGTCTTTAAGTCTTTTACGCTTTAGATGTATCAACTACTTTTGCCATGTTTCTTGCTACATTTCCCTGGGTGGAGCTTCAGTGTATTGAAGCTTCATGTAATTTAGAGTAACTAGCAGCTTAGCTCACTACATTTTCCAAGTAGCTTGGCCAACACTGCCATTCAAATAGTACAAATAGTTGGAGGCACCTAATTGTCTAATGTATCTTTTGTTTCTGTAGCAATAAGATAACCCTTCACTGTATATGCCTGTATAATGTATTCTCAAAGCTAATGTCTGAAATGACTGCTGTTAAAACCATTTAGTGTCTGTTTCCCTTTTTTCAACCACAGATAGCCTCCTCTGAGAAAGCAATAGGCTACAACAAATATAATCACATTTTGATGTTTTAATATGAGTGGGTATCTAATCCTAGCAAAATTGAATTCTTACAGTATTTTATGTTCCTCAGGATGAGCCAGAGGCCAGCTACAGCCTACACATAGAAACCCATCTCTAGGCTCTGCAAACAAAACTTGCACAACAATAGAAAACAAGAATTGGAGTTTAGTTCATTCACTTTGCAAGTGGCCAAAACAATGCTGCAGATAGAAATTAAATATATACTTTGAAACATTTGGTGAATCTCAAATCCCCTCCACTCTGCTTTTGTCTCTCCAATGTATACAAGTGTCCCAAAGGTTAGGGAGTAAAAATGATCAAGGGTGTAGGGGCTAATTAGACCATCCTATTGCCCCTTCTATCAAGTGTGGGGTGTCAGATGGCTTAGTGATTAGGGAGTCAGACCTGTAGTCTGAAGGTTTCCAGTTCAAGTCCTTGAGGAGGGCACTTTACGCTAAGTAGCTTCAGCGGATGTCCCTGTAAGTCGCTATAGCATCTGTTGAAGGCTAAAATGTGAATGTAACATCACAGCTTTCAAAAGCTATTTTAAATCATTTTGGAGCATTCTTTTTGTTTTTTTCACACAAACAAATTGATAGGCACGCCTAATTATGTGACACATATTTATTTAGGTCTAATTTCAAGAGTTGATAAAATATATTGAAAATTACTTTTACTATATGTTAATTTATATATAAGACAGTACAAGGGATTTGTTCATTTAATGTTTGTGTTTATTAATTAAAAGTTCTCTGTAGTTTAATAACTCAGGAACGTTTTGGTGACCATGCCAACGCAAACATGCCCTTATGCCAATTAACAACACTGTCTACTGCAACCAAATTGCTGCTTAAAAACAGTTAAATCATGTTGCTTGGCTATGGATTGTCATGGATCATAAATGCTATATACTGTAGTTAATCTGAGAATATTGTATAACTCAACTAAAATTCTGGATCTGGAAGATGTATTCTTAAAAAAAAAGGCTCTGCAGTTGTCCCCATGCTAATGATCCACCATCATATTTGACAATAACTGTTTTATACATATGCATCTGGTTTTTGGCATAGCTTTATTTTTGCTTCATCTAACCAATAGCTTTCCTTTAGCACTTATGTTGTTGTGTTGTGTCACAGTTTTTGCTTACTTCTTTTTTAAGGCTTGGCACATGTAAAATTATACTTATTTTCTGAATTTATACTGCTGCGCTCGTAAATTTACATACCCCCAGTAGAATTAAATATTTGCCATTTACAGAAAAGATGACTGATCATGCAGAAAAATATTACTTTAGTGGTCAGGTGAAGCCATTTATTATCACATAATTGTGTGTTGCCTTTTTAAATCATAATAAGGATTGAAATTACCCATGTGGCCCTGATAAAAAATGCACATACCCTTGAATGATTGGGCTTATAATATACAAACTAACTGACACACAAAGGTTTAAATGGTTATTTAGGGTAAGGTTCTACAGCCTGGAAGCTGCGCATGGGACAAACTTGGACTTTTCAATATGACAATGATCCAAAACACAAAGGCCAATTCGACCCTCCACTGGCTACAGCAGAAAATGGTTAAGGTCCTGGAGTGGCCATCACAGTCTCCTGACCTCAATATCATTGAGCCACTTTGGGGAGATCTGAAATGTGCAGGTAATGCAAGACAACCCAAGAAATGATGGGACAACCCAAGAATAAATGGGCAGGTTAACCACCTGAGAACTTAAAGGGACTCATACACAACTATCACAAAAGACTGCAGGCCATCATTGATGATAAAGGGGGCAACACACAGTGTTAAGAACTAAGGGTATTTTACTATTCTGTAACGCCTTACGGTTTCATTTGAATTTCAATTATAGGGACATTTGTTCATATTAATTTCATGCCTCTTTTTCTATTTAATAAAACATATTTATTTTCATTTATTTGAAGTTTCTGGGGTGTGATTGTCTGTCCCAAATGTAATCGTTTCGTTTTAATCCCCTCACAACACTGGATGTCACCATCTAATTTTACCAGCAACACATGACAATATAATGCCCTGAGAGAGGGTTGATTGGGCTGAGGGTTTTATTTAGAATTCACTGATCCAATCTGTTATTATTATTATTACTATTATTATTTCTTTTATTATATCACTCAAGTAGAAAATGTGTCATCTTTATATGCAGACAATTACATTCCAGAGTGGCATATAATTTAAAAAAGTATTGCTGAAATACTGTTATAGAAGTTAAAGTAAAAACTCAAATTAGACTGTGTAATAATACCAGTAGTATATAGTAACCTATATGATATACCATCCAGGCCTAAAGTGGAGTAAGTCAAGCTTGAATTTGCATCTTTATTCAGAGACTAATGACCACATTGACTAGACCTTCGTCCTGCTGCTGCACTTAAGACCACCACTAAATGACTCCTGCCTGCCTACCATTGGAAATTACTTTTTAAATCTCATAATAATTGCCATCTCTGGTGCAATTAAATTCTCCATTTTTACTCCTGCCTGCCGTCCTGTCGTCCTGTCAGATGTCATATTGTTATATCCACGGCTGGCACCCAGGCACTCCTATTAGTTAAATGTGAAGCCTTTCTTTTGCATGTAGCTTAATTAAAACCTTCCTTGATTGCTATTAGAGTTCATTAAAAACACCAAGAGCCTTACAGCATTTAAACAAAGAGATATGACTCGTACGGCAGCAAAGCAGACCCTCTGTCTTTCCCTTGATTGGTTGTCTGGAAATACTGACAGACAAGCGATTGGTGCATGATGGTTAATATAAATGATGTCTTATGAAGAAGTATGTACATTTGCAATTTTGGGAGGTTGGGATTTGTAATTTGGTAGATGATATAGGAATAGCTACTACCGTAGTTAGTTTTATCAAATGGAACAGCAGAATGTTGGGTCATTCTGTTTCTGGAGAAGAGACCAAATCATTTGTGAATGGCCTTTAATCCATAGTTTATAGAAATTATTCAGGGTGTCCCATACATTATGCATCACAGGAATACTTAATATTTTCATAAACCATAAAACCATTCTGATATTTACATCTTAAATTGTGTATGTGGCAAGTTCTTTAAATAAAAGCAGTTTTTTTTCTTGATTTTTAGTATTGTTTAGTATTGTTACTATAATGCTGGAACCATGGGACACCCTTCATTTCTATAGCCCAACTATTGTTTTTCTGTATAGGGTGTGTATTATGAACATAGGACAATTAACACAATGGAAAGTTTTCGCTTTTTAACAGCCCAAAATCACATGATTTACATTTGGAGGAAACTATTTTGTAAAACCGAATTATGTGAAATATTAACATATAAATCATACCATACATTTTGCTAGGGTGGGGTACGGGGATGGTGGATGGACAAATAAATTGCTGACACAAATCCAGATGGACACACTTTGACAAACCTTAATCTTAACCTTAACCTCAGTAACATCATGCCTAACCTTAACAGTGAACATTTTAGAAGAATTTCAAATGCTATGGAATGTGTGAAAATGTTCTCCCATGAATACATGCAACTAAATGTGAAGGTGCAATGTTATAGGACTAATAAAACTATTTCAAAATAGTTTCCTAAAAACGTAATTTGGTAGAATTTCTGAGATTCTTTGTTGCTTTTTAATGGAAATCTTTATCTTAACCGTGCGCAGTGTGCCAGCAACAAGGGTGTAGCGAGGATTTCTGGGCCCCATGAAAGAGACCCAGCATCGGCCGCATCGATATGATAAACCATACATTATTTAAATTCCAGGGCCCTTTCAGGGCCCCCTGAATAATCTTCACTTTCCCCTCTTTACAACACCCCCTGGCTAGCAACATAGGCCTCATTGTTTGTACTAGCATACTGAGCAGCATAAATGAGTACTTCCAGCACAACATCTTAAAATCTCTATGATATTTCCCAGGGTATTTACATTATTTTATTTAATGTTAACATGTTTGGTGGTTTTAAAATGCTAGTTTGTGTTCGAACTGCAATGTCTAGTGAATACATATGCTTGCTAGTCTGATTCAAGGCAAGGGGCCAGGGTATAGTCGAGAAGTACAGTATGGCAGAAATTACACAGTAGTGATTTGCGGTACTGCACCTTGTATCAAGATTGACCCCAAAAGACAATTCCAATGCAAGCCTTGCATAGCGACATACATTGTCACAATTCCGAAAAAGAAATGTTTGTTATTTTTGTAAAGCAAAACAAATTAAATATTGAATTTCACATGTATTCTTTTAGGGGCAGATTTGTGTATTTCTTCATGAATCAAGTGCTATTGCACTGTACTGTTGGTCTGCTGAGCAGCATCAGGGTATGTGCCAGTGAGTAGATTATGTTCCAAACAATAGACAGCCATCTTGGACGCTGTCACCAAATTAATATAGAATGTCATTGAATCAGGGAGCGTGTGTTAGAAGGAATTTTCCCACAGAATCCCATCTTGTTGTCACTGTTACCATGGTAATATATGTTTCTTTAACGGGTCTGCTTAAGATTTTCATGTAATCTATGATATATTTTGGCTTAGTCAGTCACACCGTTTCTTTGAAATTTAACATGCATGTTGTCTTTTGGAATCTTTAAACAGCATCACATCATAGCCATTTTAGTTTTGTGCAGTGTTATGAAATAGAACCCAAGTGGGATTTAACTATTCACTTGACTAAATGATTGCAAAGCTTAGGGGAAAAACAAAAGTACAATGACTGTATACACACAAATACAGCCACACACACACTGAAAAAAGTGATTCATTGATTCAAAATTACTTCAACTGGTTATAAGCTAAATAATTTGATTATCTCATCTAAAAAAAAGAATATTGATCAATGTGTTATTTTAAGTTGAGGCAACCTAATTCTGTAGCGTGTAACCAGTTGAAGTAATTTCGTAAAGGTTAATCCAATGATTACTTTTTTCAGTGCGCACACATCTTAGGGATCTAAACAAATTCACTATTTGTACTATTTAAAGTTATTAAAGTTTTCCAAGTGTTTTAAGTTTCAAATACAATTTTATATTTAAAAAACAAATATTTAAAGAATAGTGCATTAAGTTACTGTACATGATAGAACCAAAATACTGTAGTAATGTTACACACACAGGTCATAAAACTCCAGACTTGTCAGAAGAACTGTTTACTGTACTTTTACAGTACAGAGCTTTTAAATGGGAAATTGTTCATCAGTATATTCAGATGTTCTGATGACCAGCAGGTCAACAAGACCTACTCTTAAATAGTGAATGTAAATGTCATGTTTTTTATATAAGCGAGTGTTAAGAGGTTGAGATAAAAATACCAATGTGACCAGGTGGGCTGCAGATATGGACAGCTCGGAGTTATCAGGTCAGATCCACCAAAGGCATTTTCCTAGTACTGAGGTTCCTTTTAGATGGGTTTTGTGAGGGAGGTAGGAAGAGAGAGAGGAAAATTAGAGGGAACATACCTATGTTCTAACAGCACACTAATCAAGACTAGAGAAACTAAAAAGAACAGATTTACCAGCAACACAGACAGAAACCATGACTGTAACCCCCCGGCACATAGACATGTAGCATATATACTAGCAATTGTGTTTGGGTCACTTTGCTACTTTGCTATGGTTAACCTCAGATCATATTTACCCAGAGTAAATGTTAAAGGCACAGTACCACTGTATAAATTATGGAATTAAATCTGAAATTTCTCTTTAAGTGATCAGCTTCCAAAAGCTGTAGAACATGTATTTCATGATATTGGAAGAAGCAGTTATGATGGGACAATAACTTTCTACAAAATGCACTACATTTTTTGCCATTTGAACAGGACTTTTGTCACAATTTAATAAGGTTCTCAGATGGGCTCACAGACTTTCTCCCGCAGGAGAAAGGCAAACAAAACACGCTTAAACTTATGAGCTACAAATCAAAACACAGAAAACTACAAACTAGAACTTAGGCAGATAGATGTACATATAAGAATATAGAACGGAACAAGATAGGTGCAGAGTACTCACTTAAAGGGGTGATAGAATGCAAATCCGAGTTTACCTTGTCATAGTTGAATAACTGTAGTTCGGTGGGTAAAATAGACATACAGTGAACCGCAAAGTCCCATTGACACCTCTTTGCTATGCAAATCCCACAACTTTAAACTGCCTCTGTAAAACGGGCGAATCTCAAAAAGCCACCGAGTTGACGTCAACTCGGTGGCTCCACCTTATTTGGGTCTGGTCTGTACCTTTGTCACACCCCAAATTTTACATACAGA
>JACXGM010015589.1:0-21162 GCA_016801145.1 Umbra pygmaea | reverse complement strand
AGCCTCAGGAATCTTTTGCAGGTGTTTAGAGTTAATTAGTTGATTCAGATGATTAGGTTAATAGCTCGTTTAGAGACCCTTTTCATGATATGCTAATTCTTTGAGATAGGAATTTTGGGTTTTCATGAGCTGTATGCCAAAATCATCAGTATTAAAACAATAAATGACCTGAAATATTTTAGTTGGTGTGCAATGAATCAAAATATATATGAAAGTTTAATTTTTATCATTTCATTATGGAAAATAATTAACTTTATCACAATATGCTAATTTTTTTAGAAGGACCTGTAATTATCAATAGCTCCTTGGCTGTTGACTCATTCTAAAACTTTTAGGCATATGTTGTCCTTCCCAGGGGGACATTATTAGAAGTGTTTACAGCCGCCAATTTCAATATGGCTTTTTATTTGCATTTGACAGATGTAGAAAAACTAAATCACAAACGTATGTATTTTCTTTCATTTTGTGCCAGATTCACAGTAGCTCCAAAGTGCTGTACATTACAAATGATCTAAATCAAAACAACTCTATATAACAAATGATCGAGAACAAAAAAAAAGAAGATAAAAAGTACAACCCATTAAAGATTGACTTAAAAAATACAAGAGTGAACAAGTGAGACTTTAGACGAAACCTAAACATATTTAATGTTGGGGAAGCTCTAACAAAAAAGGGTAGCTTGTTCAATAATCTCAGACTAGCAACAGCGAAAGCACGATCACCCTTAGATTTAAGACCATTTAAGGAAAACAGACTCGACCAGTCGAACCACAAACGCTGTGCTATGTGAGCTGAACTGTGACTTGGAATCTTCCATGGCAAGAGGTTTTTGCGGCCTTTCATGCAGATCAATGAGCAAGACTTACAGCTGGCAATGCAAACTATAATCAAACACAATTTGCTTACAGTTCAGCTCACGTAGCATAGTTTGTTGTTTGACTGGTCAAGTCTGTTTTCTGAAGATGGCGCCTGGCTGTATACATGAGCGGTAATGTCTAATAAACTGTCTGTACACTTAAAAAGGTCTAAATGCTTCGGATTGCATGTAGGGACCCTCATTATGCTACCATGGAATTGTGACGCTATTTTGAGCCTTGTTGAACGGTCGACTCAGTACCAATGTGTTGTTAACCCCTAGGTTCATTTTGCTCCGGAGTTGTCCTTTAAGAAGTGTTGCCCCTGAGTCATCACTATTTGGCCTCAAAGGTACATAGATTTGAGTATCATCTGCATATAGATGGTAAAGGATACCATATTTTTTTGTTGTTCCCAAGGGGAGCATGTACACTGAAAGCAAGACTGGACCCAAATAGGATCCTTGAGGTACCCCAGAGTCAATAGATGCTGGAGTGGAAAAATTATTCCCAAGATTAACTGTAAAAGATCTTTGCTACAAGTAAGAGGAAAACAGTTTAAAAATGTTCCCTAAATACCAACAAACTGAGTTAGGCGGTTCAGACAGATGGAATGATCAATGGTATGAAAACTTGCAGATGTAAAATAATTATAGCTGCATGATTACCAGCATCGCCAAATAGCAAGAGGTCATTTACAACCCTTAAAGGTGCTGACTCTGTACTTTGTCCCCATCTGAAGTCAGACTGAAATTTATCCAAAATATTATTATTGGTTAATAAGGATTCAGTTGTCCGAATACAACTTTTTGTAATATCTTGGCTAGCCTGGCTAATTTCATTATTGGAATTGCAATCATACGGATCCAGATTATATTTTTGAAATGGTAGCTTGCATATAACATACTGGCACAACCTCGTTCTGGAGGCTACAATTAATAATGGATAAAATACTTGGACTAAATGTCCACACCATCCGTAAAAATGCACAACGGGATGGCATCGCTGGGGCTAGATGAATGCTTTAAGTGAAAAATAATGTCCTTGATATCAGAGTGACACAGGTTCAAACTGACTAAAACAGAATCCAGATACATCTAATAAACTTGGGTTTGAAGCCAAAGTAGAAAAACTAGCTCTAATCCCATTAACTTTTCAATAAAAAAACATCACACATAAACCACATGTTATTAGAGAAGGAGTCAAGTTACATTTAGTACCGGGACAAAGATTTCTTAGCCTAGAAATCTAGATGCACCTTAGCAGCAGCAAATATAATTTGCAGCTACGGTCAGTGTAGCAACTCTCCGTTGGCTTGCGAGCTGGAAAAAACGAATTCTGGTCAGGCCAATCACATCGTGTATAGAGTCGGTGGGCCGGCTTAACGTAATTACCGGAAAACATAGATGGCTGCTGCTGGTGAACAGCTGTCTTTCTAATTTCTAACGGCACTGAAATCATTCCTACAAAAGGAAGATGTGTTCGTAGTTTTGCAGACCAGGATAATTTGTTGCTCTGGTTGGTTGTAGCGCTGTCCTATTGCGTGCAGAGGGAATTTGAAGGACAACCGTTTATCCCGTCCCTTGGATTGAGCCCTGCCAATGGTGAGTTCCCAGACCCAACATATTGATGTGGGTTTAGCTTGTCAGGCTAAAGATTTCTATTAATGACAGCAAACAGTTTGCGTGGGGTGTTATTAGCGATCATATTGGAAAAATAAATAGCTTTTTACTATTTACAGTATTTTGATATTTGGTCAAACTGTTCCTTAATATTTGCAAGGAAATGTCTAACCTATCATTTTGCCATCTCCTTTTTGCTTTTCTACACTCCTGTATCAGAGCACGAGTCTGTTTGTTTTACCTGGACTACAGTCGTGTATAATAGAATCTCCAACGATAAGGGTAGAATCAGCCAGCAGAGTAACATAGAAAATGAAGTCCGAAAAGTCCCCAATAAAGTCTTTGTGATAGGTTTCTTAAAGTCCATTGCTCATCACTTGAGATTCAAAAATCTGATAATTCATAGATGGCAATAAACAGCATTTAAAACATTTGTTAAAAACAATGGCAAGGCCCCCACCCGACCAGAAATTCTGGGAGAACAAAAAAATCACAGGCAGGTGGAGTTGCTAAAATAATTGGTTTGAGGTCAGTAGTATTCAGTCAAGTTTCAACAATAAATATCCAATTTGTTGAAAGAAAAAAATTTTTTTTAAATAAATGAAAGGGATCTGGCATTAACTAATGTGTGTACTGTGTATTCTTAATTCTAAATTGATTTTACATATTCACAAATTTCAAAGTCATTCATTTTAAAATACAGTCATGTGCAAAGGTTTAGGCATGCCTGACAATTTCCATGATTTTCATCTATAAATAATTGGCTGTTTTGGATCACAGTAATATTTCAGTAGTGAAATGAGGTTTATTGGATGAACAGAAAATGTGCACTATGCATCAAAACAAAATTAGACAGTTGCATAACTTTGGGCACCCCAACAGAAATATCAAATCAATAGTTATTTGAGCCTCCTTTAGCAGAAATAACAGCTTCTAGATGCTTCCTATAGCCTGTAATGAGTGTCTGGATATTGGATGAAGGTATTGGGATGGCCATTCCAGAACAATGTACATAAATGCCAGAGTAGATTTTGTGCAGTGTTTTGGGTTGTTGTCTTTTTGAAATATCCAGCCCCGGCGTAACTACAACTTTGTGACTGATTAAGCTACATATTCTCAAGTATCTGGTGATATTGAGTGGAATCCATACAACCCTCAACTTTAACAAGATTCCCAGTACTGGCACTGGCCACACAGCCCCACAGCATGATGGAACCGCCACCAAATTTTACTGTGGGTAGCAAATGTTTGTCTTGGAACACTGTTCTTTTGCCACCATGCATAACACCCCTTCTTATGACCAGATAACTCCATATTTGTTTCATCAGTCCACAGCACCTTACAAAATTAAGCTGGCTTGTCCAAATGTGCATTTACATACTTCAAGCAACTCTGTTTGTGGCATGTGTGCAGAAAAGTCTTCTTCCGCATCACTCTCCCGTACAGCTTCTCCTTGTGCAAAGTGCACTGAATTATTGAACAATGCACAGTGACACCATCTGCAGCAAGATGATGTTGTAGGTCTTTGGAGCTGGTCTGTGGGCTGTTTTTGACGTTCCTACCACCCTTCTCCGTTCTCACCATCCTTATAATATTTTACTTGTTACTATGTTCCTCACAGTGGACACTGACAGCTTAAATCTCTGCTATAAGCTTTTTGTAGCCTTCCCCTAAACCATAACCTTGAACAATCTTTGTTTTCAGGTCATTTGAGAGTTGTTTTGAGGCTTAATGAGCTCATCAAACCAATTATGTGTTCCAATTATTTATTGCTGGGTAGTTACAGGTATTCAAATCAACAAAATGACAAGGGTGTCCAAATGTGATGCATATTGCACATTTTTTGTTAATCCAATGAACCTCGTTTCACTATCGAAATATTACTTTGTCCTTTAGTTATTTGATAGATGAAAATGAAATTGCTGATCCAAATACCCAATTATTTATAAATAAAAATCATGGAAATTGTCAGGGGTGCCTAAATGTTAGCATACGACTGTAAGTACCTGCCATATATCCATTTACTTCAGGTCCAATATAGGAGGTTAAATATGGGTATGTTTTCAGGGCCTGATCCTTAACAGGTTTTAAAGCCTTGATGAAAGTGCAGTGTGAATTTAAGATTTGAATCCAGAGCAATGATAATCTTTCTATAGACAGGTCATAGCTTTGTTGAAACATTCAACCTATTCAATTTGGGTAACACTATTAAATATTAGTCCTACTTGGGAACAGAATGCTCAGACGTCACATGAATTCAGATGTCAGACATTACGTTTCTGTTGATGCTTATTTTAACATACTTTCATGGATTTGTATTGGAACATGAAGTTCTAATATTTTCTCAAACAAGTAATATTAACTTTGTTTTTTTCTTTGAACATGAATCTAACTGAAGGCATAGCATAAAAACTAAAAGTCTAGATTGATTATTTCTGAATGTCTATTTTCTTGTCAATCATAGCCAATTTAATTCAGCCTGATACAATTGGTCAGCAAACGTGGGTTGACCTGAGCACCAATGCCCCATTAAATTGAAACAATATAATCAAATATTTTATCAAACCAATAAACCACCTTTATAATGGATGTAGTGTAAGCATTTGTATGGTTGCATGAATATATATATTTTTTTATAAAATCACAATGTGTGATTTCTGAGCTCTAGTCTGCCAACCCATTCCATGTAAGGCTATCCACAGGTCCTTGAGAAGTATAAAATAGTGTATTTCGATTTCTTGAATTTAAAGTCCGTCTTAAAATGTCTTAAATCTTGTTTTCCAAGTTGTAAAAAATATTACAACAGGCTGTTCTATGACAGTGTATTTGGTCAATGGAAGCCACAATTTTTATTTTTTTCCCCTCTGTAACTTTTTAGGTAGCAACTGGCAGATTAATAGCAGCTGCAACAGTTCAGTACTTCAAAGTGACATAGCTACTTTGTTCATTGGCGAGTTTAGCAGCCTTGTCTGTTGTTTAGGGTATTTGTTATTTCTTTCCTTGCAGTGTTGTTTACTGTAACAAGCCTAAGCCTTATGATAATATTAGACGGTGTCAGTACCTCAAAGCAATGTTCTTTATTATCTAGCTACCAGCGTCATCTTAAGGCAGACTTAAGACAGAAGATAAAATCTTTTTAACAATTTTATGCCCCCTCTAACAAATGTATAACGGCCCAATATTGTGCTGTTAATTTCCTTGCTCTGTTGCATTATCGCAGGTGTACAATAATGTGTGAGCCAGTTCGTTGTGACTTTCTACCGACTAAAGAGCAGGAACTTGTTTTTCTGTGTGACTATTTAAATTCAGTAATTTATGTAAATGCTGGTCGCAATCCTACAACAGACTTGATTAACAGTCGGTCGTGCATACATAAATATTTAGGCAAAATGAAAGAGTAAGATGTGTTATTGTATATAATCAATACAAGTATTGGTAAATGTAATTGGATGACAGTGCTTTAAATGGAAATCCAACCATCCAAACGAACTATTGCGCTGGTCACCCTCACCAAAGTCTGATATTGCATTCCACTACAAGAGAAAATGTCTGTGCGCCTGTAATACTCTCGCTCTCAACATTCAAAAAGAAGTTCTGTGCGCAGCAGAAGACGCAAGGTTAGAGTTACTTTTTTATGAACATCATACAAGATTAGCCTACCAAACAAGCCTCTTGCCAGCTATTGGTAGTTAGCCAAATATCAGGAATAGGCCTATTATTTGAAAAATATTCTTTATTGATTATGCTGTTGCATTAATCATAAATCTAATTATTAGCAATGAATAAAATAGATGTGTTACCTGACTATGATAAAAGTCAACAGATTTAGAACATAGCTTGCTAGCTTGTCCTGTTAAAGCTACAGTCCACAAGTTTCATAATTGCAAAAGCCATTTTGTGAAAACATACTCAGTCAAACCACAGATGCCGTGCAGCATGAGCTGAACCATGGCAAGAGGTTTTTCGGTCATTCATGTAGATGAATGAGCAAGACTTACAGCTGGCAATGCAAACTAAAATCAAACACAATTTGCTCACAGTCCAGCTCACGTAGCACAGTGTTCGTGGTTGGAATGGTCGAGTCTGTTTTCCCAAGATGGCACCTGCCTGTATACGCGAACGGTACTGTATAAGTTGGTGGAAACATTTGGGATAATGTAAGTACACAACTAACACTATACTAACAGAAAACATGGGTATAGTGATTTTTTTTATGCAGAAAAGTTAGATATTGTAAGTTTAAGGCTGCCAAACTTGCGACTGTGGAAGTCATAGAAGTGGTAATAAAACGCTTGCTAGTCAGAGCCTTTCGCCTCCAATGTAGTCTGACATTACAATATCTTCCAAAAAAACATACCCAAAGTCAAACTCCTGTTACACTGGACCTGAAGCAAGTAAAAACATTTACACAGTGAATATGACACAAGATGAAATAAAAAAAGTATAATTATTTTCTGTTTTTATTTTTCTACATCCTCTTTGAAAGACAACTTTGAAGCCATATAGTGAGAGAGGGTCCTGGAAACAATTATAATCATGTACACCAGGGAATGACAACATATATTGAAAGTTTTAGAATGATAGTCAACAGCCAAGGAGCTATAGACTATTCTGTAAGAGGACATCAAGCGTTCTCGAAATTGTGCCAACATGTACTTAGGTGTCCTCAAGTGTCCAAGTGAAGGATGTTCATATAAATAACTATAAAAACATGGTATTGTTACCGAACACAGTTCTTACAATCACAACTATTTACACAAAGTGTTAAATGCAATACCAAAAATTTTTTGCCAACATGTGCCACTTTGTGCCCATGATTGGTTCTAAGGCCATTGCCGTAATCTCTGCAATGAATGAGGAAAAAAAATATTGTTAGAACTCATGTTTCCTATAATCACATGCTGTTTCTATACTTTGTGGACATACACCAAAGTTGAAAATAATGTGAAAACAAATCACAGCAAAAATACTTTTGTTAAATACTAGATTCAATACTATATACTAGGTTACTAGGTTTATGGTTCAGTTAATCTCGGGCGAAACGTTCTCATTACACAATAGGCAGCTCTCTCTTACCGTAGTAAGGTAGACAACAAGCTACAACCTGGTTTTCATCTGAAAGAACAGTCTAAATAGGTGGATAAATAAATGCATCACTGTGAACATTCTGCCTTCAGCCGAACGTCTGAAGTTATGGTTGAAATGAAGACCACACAGCTTTATATCTAGGCTACATCTAGTTTCTATACTTTCTGCACAGTTGAGTTTAATGTGAAAACAAATCACAGCAAAAACACTTCTGTAGAAATATAACCTATTTGACTCATCGATCTAAAAGTGGATCTTTTCCTTCCTTAAACTTTTCTTTGTCTGTTGAGTCGAAGCTATGTTAACTTCGAGTCCAGTCCATCAAGCACATTGGAATTACTTTCTCGCAAAATATCCTCTAAAGCTTGTTGAACGTCGATATTCCTCTTCTTGGAAAAAGCTTTTACACCTTTGGGAGGCATCTTGTAAATGATTGTAATTCAAATTTGGAAATCAGAAACTAACTTTTGCGTCACGAATAGACTAGTGATGTGTGAATCCTGAACAAACAAGTCTTTTCAGTGAACTGGGTGTACTGAATCGCTGCTCTAAAAGATTTGTTCATGGGAATCACTTCAAGGGAATTTTAGCCTGTGAAGTCACACAGAGTTCAGTCAAGATTTGCTTTCAACTCCCCCCTTTCGTTGTTTGTGACAACGGTCCACGGGCCTTTAAGAATCTCTGTCTGATATTCAGAAACATTCCTGCGTGCAACAGAAAGTGAGATTATAAACGCAGACTTGGTGAAGACAATTCAATCAGCAAAAAGTTTGTATGACATGTCAGGAACACTGCTACACAAATTGTGTATTTTCCGATACAAAAATAAAAATTATTAGCAATGAAGGTTATTTGTGTTACTCCTTATGTTAGATTATGAAAAGTTGTGTTGGATAGTGAATAGTTATTGTAGACTACAGTTTCATAAATTATTCTCTTTATAATGGAATTTTGGACATACTAATTAAAGCATTTAAATTAAATTAAATTTGTTTAAAATTTGTTTTACAAAATACTTCAGATTATACTAAATGTACCTTTCCCTCTTCACAATGATGTGCATTAAAAATGTTAACCAAATGTTATTAAATATGTTAACCAAATAAAACAATAATAGACAATGTAGCCCAACAGAATAATAATAGAGTATAGCATATAAAAGTAATATTTTAAAGCTGTTCATATTCATATCACAATGTGGTCATATGTTGAGCTAACTAAATAATTAAATTAATAACATAACTCATAGGGTCTGTGTCACATTTTAATGTAGTCAAATGTAATGATGGGCATAACTTATGTAGACAAAGGTTTACTTTATGAAGACTAAATAATTTGCTTATTTTGGAAAAATGTATGGTTAATCTGTTTTTGTGTGCTGGAAACATCAACTTCTTTCAAGGGTAAATTGTGCTTATGACAAATTAGCTGTTATTGGAGTAAAATGTAGATTGGCTTAGTGAACATTGATTATTAACAGATGTCTTCATGAAAATGTATTTGATATAGCCAAAGGTTTTTACCATAATTTAAGCAATATTTTGCACAGAGTACAGTTAAAAAGGCCAGCTGACCACAGCTCAGCCCAGTCCAGCCATGTACTGTACAGCCCAGCTCAGATCAGCTGAGTATATTTCAGCCAACTAAAGCCCAGCCAAGTACAGGGCATTAATTCAGGTTCAAAGTAGTTTTGCTGAATAGTTGTCATCAGATTGTGCTACTTTTCCTGCTTCGAAATGACACAACAGTAAAACATCCTAATGAACCCAAATCAAATGAAACATAATACCCAAATAATACAATAGCCTATGTACTGTAGCATAACAAACAAATAGACGAATAGCTCATATGTCATTGTTAAGACCTCATATCTTAGTATATTCATGTTGTAGGCTAACTAAATAATCAAAGCAATAACATGCCACTGAAAATGTATGTGTATGGCCCTGCCCTAGACAAAGGTGTATAAAATTTTTCCCCAAAGGTTTTGGTTCGGATCATGGATTGACTAATTTGAATCAAAGTAAAACTTTGTGCTGAAATAAGATATTTTACATTTATGAATACTGTGATGTTGGTAGGCTACTATCGCTCTAATTAGACTATACACAACAAAAATCCGACTTGTGTTTATACCTACATCGTTGATTTTACGTTTAATTTAATATTACATTAAATGTGAACTAACCAGCAGCTTTTTTCAATATGAAACAGCCTGATTTCATTGATTTGTATATGGGCCAAGTCAGCTGCAAAACTCAACCAGAGAGCAGTGAACAGTTGACAGCCTGAATATCTTGCTAACCAAGTAAGAAAAAACACTTGTAAATTTAATAGTATAATTTAGTAATCGTAGTTCTTCTAAACAATATAAAGAATTGTAGGATTTGGACTATCCAAAAAATGTGACATCTTAATATCTAACCAAAATATATTTTTGTTTATTTTTGGCTTATTGCCAACAATAAGTGACATTTATCCTTCAGGTTTTTCTAAGTTGCCACACATAATATGAGGACCCTGGGTTTACAGTTTTGTTTTCAAAGTTATTTATTAGTATTCCTGTTTGAAAGTGTTTGATAAAAGTTCAACCAATAGTTCTACTTTTTTCACTGTCTATTTTATTTGTCAGTAAAGTGTAAATCATCTGACTTGAGAAAGCTTATTAAAAGCAATAAATACCGTCAAGCACTGTGATTCCGTAAAAAAATAGAAAAACACCATTATATCATAAATGTATCATAACCAGAGGTGGACAAAGTACTGAGTAAAAGTACTTCTCTGAGTAACTCTGAGGTCACACGTTTTGGGAAGTCCCTACTTAAGACCAAATTGATCAGGTAAAAAGAGTTCACAGCTTACCAGTGTCCATGATTGGTATTTGCTTTACTCTTTCTAATAGTTTTGTAGGTTACTGTTAAGAAATGAACTACCTGATCAATTTGGTCTGAAGTAGGGACTTCCCAAGACTTGTGACCTCAGAGTTACTCAGAAAAGTACTTTTACTCAAGTAAATGTCCACCTCTGATCAAAACGCCCAGCCCTACTTCCCAAGACATATCACTAAGACATCCATAATCTAAATATTGTAGTGCTTAGTGTTAGGCCAGTAACCAAGAGTTTCGATGGTTCGAATCCAAGAGCGCTGGCAAGGTAAAATAAAACATTGTCAACTGTTATGGTGCAAATGAAAGAAATGTTTTTTTTACCAATACTACAGTTTTTCTCCATTTCACATTTACTATCAGCTTACATATTTTACAGCACCTTTTCTCTCAAGGTATCTACTAAATCATGACTGTTGGATTGGTTTAATTTTGAACCTCTGATGTAAACCTTGTCCTTTACCTCCCTCCCATTGGCAGCCAGTGGTGCGGACACCGCGCCTCTTCAACAAGCTACACATTCCCCCACAGCTGCAGAAGGCACTTCCCTTCAAGAGCAAGCCCAAAAAGGTCCAGCTCAAACACCAGACTCCCAAGGATCTCAAAAGGGTTGCTGTCATATGGGAGCCTCATCAGAGGAAGGTAACGGAATACTTATTAATAATTTATTGGGACAGTGCTCTGTGATGTTTGTCAAGTGGTGTCTCACTTTCACTGTATATTGTATGCTGTAAAGCAAAATAGCTGAGTGGCTAAGGGGCAGGCTTATTGTCTTATGATGTTGATTTGAATTTAGAATCCTTAGTTGCTCCATAATTTATTGAATAATTTAATACATCCAATTTAGTTCCTTCTGAGAACCTAAAATATTTTCTGTCCCTGAAATATTACTTAATCACATTATCCAGCTGGGATGTAACATCCTACACACGTTTGTACATGCTTTTTGAGCAGATTGTTGCCTCATTCACTAGGTGGCGGCATTGCTCACTGCACTCAGCAAAGTGCACAACCACAAGATGAAGAAGTCCCAGGCGGCGAAGCACGCAAAGCACAAGGTATTTTTGCAGCAGCGGGATAAGGCAGAGCAGGAGAAGTTTAAAAGGCAGAAGGAGGCTAAGAAGAAGCTTTTCCGTATGATGGGCCAGAAAGAAAGGAAACGACAGAGATCCAGCCTGAAAGGAGCTGCGCAGGACGAGTGATTCATAAGTCAGTATGTCTGTTAAAGGAACCAATGGAATGGAGTAATCGTCAGCATTATCCTTTTGGTCAGAAGAGAAATATGGTGAAGTTGCCTATAGACACTGATCTTGGGTCACTTTGGCGTTTCCCCCACTAATGGCTACTGTTTGGGTTGGGGGAGGGAAAGTTGATTGTCAGTATGTACCTAGGGGAGAATTCATGCAGAGCGATAATAGACAGAATGTAAATGTGTCTATCAAGGACTGAGAAAGAACTGCATACTGCTTGTATCTTGAACACTTGTCTTGTTGTTTTAGTAAATGTTATCTTCAGATACTAAAAATATATAATGTGAGTGCATAGAAACCAAACATTGCTTACCTTCCAAAATAAATAAATGAGTGATGGTATCCAAACCTGTTTTGTAATATATTACTCCATGTACTCTGTCATATGTTTTGAGTAAAAAGAGTGGAGTATGAGAATATAATGTTCACAGGCTAAATTAACCTATGATTTGAGTACAAATCAAACATGTGGCTTCCTTATTTACGTTTGACACATTTGAATGACTGTCTTTCTTACCTTAAGAGGATATGTTCTTCAATGGCCATTATAAATACTTAGGTAAAACCTCATTACTGTTATAATTTTCAGAGCTTAAACTTTTATATTTATACATTTTGTACACAAATATTTTCATATTGAATTCTAGTCATCATGAGGTTTCTGTGATATTGTTTGTTTTAGATGTTTTATCACTGAAACCTCATAAAGACCATAATGAATTAGATGTATTTAGACAGTGACACAATTTGAGTTTTTGGCATTGTACTCATGCACAGTGGATTTGAAATAAAATAATGACAAATAGAGGTTCATGTACAGGTTGGGCTTAGATTTCTGTACATCCATGTACTGTGAACTGCATGGATTTACAGCCCTTTTATACGTGATCTTCCCTCACCCCATTTTACAGAACCAACGGTTATTAGACATAATATTTAAGTCATCATATGCAGTACGTTTTTGCAAATTCATTGCATTCAGTGATGCCTGAAGACCCATAGATCTCACCAGATGGTTAAGTATCTTCAATAAATTCTAATGTGTTGAGTTGATTAGGATCAGTTTTGTATGTACTTACAGGCATGAATTACTGAATGGGCATATGTCCATTGTGTCATGATTTATCAGCTGAATGCAATTGGCTGAATCTGAGTACATGCCTATGTTTCATGATTGTTGGTTGGTGGCGGTACGCTAGGTGTTCACCAGAAACATCAGGATGTAGAGCATGTGATTTTTACTGGAGCTGTTGTGCGCATTTTACTGCAGTGGTTGCACATGGTTTTTTTGCATTAGCCATCCCACTCATAGCTTTCACTTGGTTCCCTGAATTATCAAGGCACATACTTCTACCAGGCCATGCATGTGTCAGTATAAATAATTTTCTGTAGAGTGGAAGCTAGATACTTCATTTTCTCTCTGTTGAAACAAGTATAGCTTCCACTTACAGCCAATTGGTGATTTGTTTTCAGTACCCATGTTTGGGAACCACAACCAGGCAGAAGTGGTTTGCTCAAATGTTTTCTTCACCTATCTGCAAATAAACAGTGCATATTACAGTGCCAGTGAGTGTACAGTATATTTATATAGTATACTTTCCACGAATAGAGTGGAATTTGTGTACCATCACCTTTAAAAGTTATTTTTTGCAAAATAGTAAGATGTTTTACATTAAATGTAAAGATTGATATTAATTATAATGTGACCGCATAAAGTTGCATAAGTATCTTTTTTAAATAAACATGCACATGTTAGCTGTACCACCTTTATGATTTTAGGCTCTCCCACATCACTGACATTGAGCTTCTACATACATTTTATTCAATGGTATCTATGTATTTGAACATTTACAAGTGCTATATTAATAATTTATTAGATAGTCAATGTCTTAGACACAATCCAAATTGAAATACAAACAGTTGCTATTGCTTTTATATTTGTAGTGTGTATGTATATGGTAAAAACAAATACAATAAGGGGGTTGGACTTTTAGTTAGGAGTTGTTCTGATTGGACTGACCTAGAGAACCCCATTACAGTGCTTTCAGCGACACTATATTATGCTAGCAGCACAAACACAGATTGTTTTTCATAATAATAGCGCTAATTCCAATAATTCTTCAATAGTTGAGAAATTCACTAAGCATTTTGCTGCAGCAGGTCATGATTTCCATCTGCCACCCTAACCAACAGCTCTTTACCCTCCACAGCATCCAGCAAAAGCCTTCCACGTTTCTCTTTTGCCCATATCCAGACAGCCGATGTTCTGAGGGAGCTGCAAAATCTTGACCCCCGTCAAATCTCCTGGACTAGACAATCTGGACCCTACCTTTCAAAAACTGTCTGCAGTAATTATCGCTACTCCCAGCACCCGATTTTTCAATCTCTCTTTTGATTCATCTGAGATCCTTAAAGATTGGAAAGCTGCTGCAGTAATTCCCGTTTTCAAAAGGGGGGGACAGTTTAGACCCAAACTGTTATAGACCAATCTCCATCCTGCCTTGCCTCTCAAAGGTCTTCGAAACCTTCTACCATTTTGAATCCCACCACAGCCTCTCTGACATGCAATCCGGTTTCATCATTAAACACAATAGTCATTGACTTTTTGTTTTTACTTCAAGTAAGTTCTCATAGATATTCATGCCAGAAGTGTGTGTATATACAGTGGGTATGGAAAGTATTCAGACCCCTTTTAAATTTTCACTCTGTTTCATTGCATCCATTTGATAAAATCAAAAAAGTTCATTTTATTTCTCATGAATGTACACTCAGCACCCCATCCTGACAGAAAAAAACAGAAATGTAGAAATTTGTGCAAATTTATTAAAAAAGAAAAACCACATGTTCATAGGTATTCAGACCCTTTGCTGTGACACTCATATTTAACTCACATGCTGTCCATTTCTTCTGATCCTCCTTGAGATGGTTCTACTAGAAGGAGTCCTGCTGTGTTTAATTACACTGATTGGACTTATATAGACAGGTGTGTGCCTTTCCTAATCAAGACCTTACAGCTCACAGTGCATGTCAGAGCAAATGAGAATCATGAGGTTGAAGGAACTACCCGAGGAGCTCAGACAGAATTGTGGCAAGGCACAGATGTGGCCAAGGTTAAAAAATAATTTCTGCAGCGCTCAAGGTTCCTAAGAGCACAGTGGCCTCAATAATCCTTAAATGGAAGAAGTTTGGGACAAGCAGAACTCTTCCTAGACCTGGCCGTCCAGCCAAACTGAGCAGTCGTGGGAGAACAGCCTTGGTGAGAGAGGTAAAGAAGAAGCCAAGGATCACTGTGGCTGAGCTCCAGAGATGCAGTAGGGAGATGGGAGAAAGTTCCACAAAGTCAACTATCACTGCAGCCCTCCACCAGTTGGGGCTTTATGGCGGAGTGGCCCAACGGAAGCCTGTCCTCAGTGCAAGACATATGAAAGCCTGCATAGAGTTTGCCAAAAAACACATGAATGACTCCCAGACTATGAGAAATAAGATTCTCTGGTCTGATGAGACCAAGATTGAACTTTTTGGCATTCATTCTAAGCGGTATGTGTGGAGAAAACCAGGCACTGCTCATCATCTGCCCAATACAATCCCAACAGTGAAACATGTTAATGGCAGCATGTTATGGGGCTGTTTTTCAGCTGCAGGGACAGGAAAACTGGTTGCAATTGAAGGAAAGATGAATGTGGCTGAGTACAGAGATATCCTGTAAGAAAACCTCATCCATAGTGCTCAGGACCTCAGACTGGGCCGAAGGTTTACCTTCCAACAAGACAATGACCCTAAGCACAGAGCTCAAATAAAGAAGGACTGGCATTGGAACAACTCTTTGACCATTCTTGACTGGCCCAGTCAGAGCCCTGACCTAAACCCAATTAAGCATCTTTGGAGAGACCTGAAAATGACTGTCCACAAACGTTCACCATCCAAACTGACGGAACTGGAGAGGATCTGCAAGGAAGAATGGCAGAGGATCCCCAAATCCAGGTGTGAAAGACTTGTTGCATCATTCCTAAGAAGACTCATGGCTGTACTAGCTCAAAAGGGTGCTTCTCCTCAATACTGAGCAAAGGGTCTGAATACTTATGACCATTTGATATTTCAGTTTTTAATAGATTTGCAAATATTTCTACATTTCTGTTTTTTTCTGTCAAGATGGGGTGCTGAGTGTACATTAATGAGAAATAAAATGAACTTTTTTGATTCTATGAAATGGGTGCAATGACTAATGGTGCATTTCGACCGCAGGAACTTTCCCCAGGAACTTGGGACTTTGGGGTGGTACTTTGGTCGAAATGCGCAAAACGGCCCAGGAACTAAATAAAGTTCAAGGGTAGATTTTTACCCCATATAAAGCACCTCCTCGGAGGGTAGTACTTTTGAAAGTTCCTGACCTTTAGGGGGTTGGACTTTAGCACAGAACATGCTGATTGGTTGGTGAACTTAGCGTTTCGATTGGTTGAATACACGCTGAATTTTTCATGGCAACCACCATTTTTAAAACTACGCTACCGTGTAAACAGTAACACTTTTATTAGCGAATTCAAAATCATTGAATTGGAATGTAAAAAATATGACCGATAAACCGACGACGAGGTTCAGGCTTTACTGTGCATTTATGCTGAGGATGATATACAGCAGGAGCTGGAAATGGCGATCGTAACGAGAAAGTGTATCTCAAATTATCAAGTCTGTTGTGCGCACTGGGCATATTTTCACACAGAAAAACAAGATAGAAGCTAAAGAAATTAAAGCAGAACTACAAAAAAAGGACCATAACAACACTAACGGTTCTGACCGGCACACAAACGGTTATTTGGGGAACAGACCTTCCTTTTTCTGGAAGAGCACAAGACTCGGCACATGCGTTGTTGGGAGCTAGCCAAGAATCCGAGGACCAGTTTGTTGAAGGTAAATAATATCACTTCAAAATAATTTCTCTTAAACGTTTTTGTACTTTTGTATCAAAATTAACTTTTCTCATCGTATTTTTCAGATGAATCAGCTGCCCACAGTGTGCTGCAGGGGACAGACGTCAGCATGTTTCGTGCGAGCACAAGTTATGGCCAGTGGATAGTGCCACGGATAACCTACCAACGACGACTGTCGTGTGACTCTAACCTTGCGTTCACACCTGCCATTTTTAGTGGGCGTCAGGGCGACGAGTTTCAATGTATTTTCTATGGTACAAGACGAATTGGGAGGCGCCAAGCGGTGAGCAAGAGCAGTGCACGTAAAGCGACGCGTGGGAAGCAGAGGAGGCGATGAGAGGGCGTGGAAAAAGTTGAAAATAGTTGAACTTTTTGGCTGAAGCGACGAAGCGTCAACCAATCAGGACACATCACGCCATGTGTACCAGCTAAACTACGTCTAACAAAATTAATAGCCATTTAGCTTCTTAAGAAATGAGAAACACATACAAAAATAAACGAATGAAAATGTGTTTTTATTTAAGTCAATTATATGGAAGACCAATACTCAAGTGATTGACATTTCCCATGAAACGCCCATAGAGCGACGAGTTCTAGGCTGGAGAGCGACGCGAGGCATACAATTTCGCTTTCCCCAAAAACAGATGTGAACGCAGGGTAACGTGTGGATAGACTAAACCGTCGCCGGTGTACATCGTCGTTGATAAGTACGCCGCCAAACCTCGACGTCGTCGCCAGACGTGACTACCTCCGTCTCATACCTTTATTAACCATTATGCCCTCCTTTCTCAACTCTTTCTTGATTTGTTAATCAGTACATTTTTAAAATCTACTGTCTTTTACTCTTACATGTATTTTATAGCCTACTCTTTTGGTGCATGTTGCTCCTTCTTGACACCTGCATGGCCAAAAATGTATAATTTACTTCCATTAAAAACACATTTTTTAATCTCACTACCATTACAGTATAAAACCATGCATTCTGTAATGTCAGCATTTCATTTTCAAGAAAAGTGAGAAAGTGTTTGTGTGTGAATCTAAGCATGCACTACACTGATCATTTCAGGGGTGAAAATGGGCATCATTTGAGGGATGTTTCATATGTCTTTGAAGAGGTGCATAGGTAAGAACATGGCCTCCTGTATTTGCTGTACTCAAAAACAAAAACAAAGGTTAATGTGTTCATGCACCTGGCTGCTTTCACAGCCAAAGATGAACATGCAGCTTGGCTGAGGAGCAAAGAAAATGAGCAAAAATGAAGAGGCATTTCACAGAAGAGGCTTTAGAAATGATCATGCAGCCTTTATCATGCCAGCAAGCTGAAGAAGACATGACCTTCGAGGGGGAGTCTGACACAGAATGCTCACTAGAGTCCTCCACTTTTGTGAGTGCTGTTGACCCTTCCTCTAAAAATAGAGAGGTCACTGAGGATGATGCCCATCCTAAAAGTGAGTGGACGACAAAGAACAGGCAAGTCTGGTCTCCATCTCATGCAGAGACGCTTACATTCAGGCACCCACCGGCATGATGACGGGGCCCATGAGATATGCCATATCAAGAATCCCTGATGTGGCAACTTCTTTTGACATTTTCTTCACTCCTGACATGATCCAGCTGATTTCGAAAATGACAAACATACACGCAAGGCGTTCAGTGTCAGGATGGAGTGATGTGGATGCCCAAGAGATTGAAGCGTACATTGGACTTCTCATTCTGGCAGGTGTGTACTGGTCTAAAATGAATCTACTCCCAGCCTGTGGAATGGCTAGAGTGGGAGACCAGTCTTCAAGGCCACCATGTCCCACAAACAATTTTAAATGATAAGCGCCAGCCTCCAATTCCATGACCGACTCACCCATCCTTCTCGACACAAGGAGGACAAGCTTTCTGGAATATTTTTGACAAGTGGACATAGTGCCGCCCACTCCTGTTCAATCCAGGGGACGACATCTCTGTTGATTAGCAGCTCATACCTTTCAAAGGCTGCTGCAAATTCAGGCAGTATTTGCCCAGCAAGCCAGCGAAGTACGGGCTGAAAATCTGAGTGACCGCAGATGTTGCCAATTTCTTTTTATTTTTCATTACATGTTTATTAAAATAATTTAAAGCCTGAAATCAAGCCAACCAGCTACGAGATGAATCATGACAATAAAAACATTTAATTCAGTGCAAAATAACATTTTTGATAATAAGAATATATTACTAATAACAATAACAGTAATAATAATTATCATGTCACACTGAAGGGATTCGGAGACAGATGCACAATGAAGAAGGCTTTAATACAAAACAGAATTTCAACTGTCAGTCTATACCAGGCCAAATAGAATCACACATGAAAGCAGGTAACAGATGAAATATACGACAAAGAGAAACCATACCACTGAGCTTAAATATCCTGCTAACGGAAAACCAAATTAGTAGGCAACCCAAAGCACCTGTGTGCGTAATGACAGAAAATAGGTAGCACTCGCCTCTCACCCCTAAACATAAAAAACATTTGGGACTCTAACACCCTTACATAGAATATAAAACCTCTATGCAACTAAACAATGGTATCAGTACTTCCACAGCGGATTGCACTTGTTTCAATATACAACGTAACCTAACATAGAGAAGGCTCGAGCCTAATATAATAGCTAATTCTCCTGAGAGGATAGGCGCTGAGTCTGTCGGGGAACCGTAACACACCAGGCGACCAAAAAATGGGGGAAAGTGCTAAGGATATGGTCACAACAAAAACTAACAGATGTACTCCAAAGTGATGGAAAAGGGACGGGCTGTAACGAGGTGCACCTCAGCGGATCGAATACAATTTCGGTGGCAGTTTTTAAAATAAAACAATACAATTAATGTTTGCCAGGGTGCTCCAGGGTGCACATTCACCCAAAGCGTTTCCCCTCGATAATCTCTTGTGTACAACAGCGTTGTTTCTTTGTCATTAAAACAACTACATAGGTGAAATGTAATTTGTCAGAGAAGTCTAATGAACCATCAGAAAAACCGTCACCAGCGTATTTTTGTCTATCCTGTCTTAACTTTCTTTCCGTTTTAAGAAACAGAACAAACACATACGGAACGCGGAGAGGGAGGAGGAATGTGCCAGACGGAGCGACAAACGGCCCATCTGACACAACGATTTTATGAATAAAGGTGATGAAATATAGCCTACAGTATGACACATGTTGTTTTTAGAATTATTGTTATTATTAATATTATTATTATTTTATTGATATTTTAATTTTTTTTTTAATAATCCTGTAAGAATTCGTTTAGCTGGATGTCAGCTAAAAGAACGAAATATTTCATATAACAGGTTAATTCATAAAATTCTGTATGATACTATGAAAAGAAATAAACATTGTCAATTAATTGTCACATGATTTATTTGTACATTACATTAGAAGCAATATAGAAGAACTGTATAATTGAATATGCAGTAATTACAGCAAGGGTGAGTAATCGTGAGAACTGGGAGATTAGCGACACATGAACATAGACCCACTAAATATGCAATGAATTAACAATGAGTAGGCCTATTGTCATGAATTATGAGCGCTATTGTTTTGAAAGGTAGAATCAGGGTTTGTGTTGCTGACATAATTTGTTTGCCAGGCGAACGTGTTTGCCCCCGCTAGAACCACGCCTGTTTATTTGAATGTCAATGGAATTACAAACTCGTTTTGTGGGGGTTTCTCCACAATCAATTCGTACAACAGCCGCACTATTAGCCTACACTTGTCATTGCGCAACAAATGTGATCTGCATATGTTTAGAATTTTTTTTTACATTGTGAAGTCCTAAAATGTATAGACGGAATAACATTTGTGGTTGAATTTACAAAGACATGCTGTCAAATAACCAACATTCTCCCGGTTCTCCGATTATGCCTACTCAATCCGGCCTTGATGTAATTACTGCATATTCAACTTATTCTATATTGCTTCTAATATAATGTACAAATAAATTATGTGTCATTCATTCTTCGACAATGTTTATTTCTTTTCATAGTAACCCAGCTAACAATTTTAGGTTCTGGGAACATTCTGGGAACGTTAGTTTTTGGTTCCCAGAACGTTCCCTTAAGGTTCCCTTAACGTTCCCCAGGAAAGTTTTCTTAACGTTAATAGAACGTTCCCTTAAGGTTAGGGGAACGTTCTGGGAACCTACTCGAACAATACCCAGCTAGCACAGTGGGTCTGGCCCGATTCTGGCTGAGAGTCGGGGCACTCGGCTAAGAGTCAGACTCGCCAGATGTCATGTGGCCCGAGTCTGGGCAGACATCTGCAATATCACTTGCGGCTGGGATATGGCAAAGGAGCCCTAGCCGAGGACAGCGGCACATGCACTAGGACCTGGGGGAAGTCGCTCGAGCGAAATGGTTCAGCTGACATCATCAAGCAATACAGTCATTCAGCTATGGAGAAAAATTGTCTACATCAATTTTCAGTTACGGTAAGTTGAATACTTTAAAAAAAGTTGTTTGGCATTTTGTTTAATAAATGTATATGTGTACAATTGTGTCTACGTTATGACAT
>JACXGM010015588.1:0-21162 GCA_016801145.1 Umbra pygmaea | reverse complement strand
TTGATGATCCCGTTTCCACCCGATGACGCCAGCTTTCATCTCCAGGCGGCTTCACGGTCTTCGTTCGCATGAACACCGAACTGTATTGATGCTACATAAAGACTATGGTCACAGTCCACCCATCAAATCTTCATTGCTGGACAATAATTGAACACGGATTGACCTTATTACAATGGGCTGTGTACCTTCAGATCCCCCACCCGGTACAGCCAGAAGAGCACTGGCCACCCCCTTGAGTCTGGCCTCTCTCTAGGTTTCTTCCTAGGTCCCTCCTACTAGGGAGTTTTTCCTAGCCACTGTGCATCACTTTTGTTGCTTGCTTTTGGGGGTCTCGGGCCGGGTGTCTGTCAAAGCACTTTGTGACAACTGCTGTTGTAAAAAGGGCTTTATAAAATAAATTTGATTGATTGATTGATTTGAACTTGAATCACTGCGCCATGGGATGCTTCGTGATTGATACCCTGGGCTTGATATGTATCAAGGGCTTCGTTAGTTGCACCAGGTGTGCTTGAGCTGGAACACATGAAATACATGAACTGGCTAGGGCTTTGTTGAATGTCAAATTTGACTGCATGTGAAAGACAATGGCAGATGCTGGATTCACACCAGGCACGGCAAACTGGTTGCGTTACGACGGAAGTCCATTCATTTCATTAGGAAGCAATGTGCACCACTGCAGCAAATCTACCGGATCTGGCAAAATGTGGATGCGGTGAGGCGGTTGTGTTGCTAGGGTTGAAATAATCCAACTTGTGCTGTGCTTTGCCATACAGCACCAGATCTGGAAGTTGATGTACCACTGAGGAAGAGCTAATATGTCGCTTTTACCTATGGGTTTATGTGATTTTAAGAAAAGCCTTGACAGCTCAGTATATAGATTTCATCACACAAACTATTGTCAAGTTCAAAGTTAAGGGAACGGTGGTTACATTATCTGGACAGGGCAGAAAAAGGAATGTATCAATGACTGCAACCAGATTTCTGAAATACCAGGTTGTGAAAAACCCTAGAGTGACTTTTGATCAGCGGTATGTCTGGATGAAGAAGACTGAAGCATACGCTGAAAATTAAACACTGCCTACATTCAAGCATGGTGGTGGCTCGGTGATGCTCTGAGGTAGCATTGCATCCTGTGCCACAGGAAACCTCCAGTGTGTGTATGGCAAGATAGATGAATTGATGTATCAGGAGATTTTAGGAGAAAACGTCTTGCTGTCTGTGAGGAAGCCGAAATTTGGGCATCATTGGACCTTCCAACAAGACAATGATCCCAAGCATACCTCAAATTCCACCAAGGTTTGGTTGCAGAAGAATTCCCGGAAGATGCTACAGAGGTCATCACAGTCACCTGAAAGAAATATATATATAAAAGCAGAACCAGATAGAAAATCTCTGGTTGGATTTGAAGAAGGCGGTTGCAACACGCAAACCCAAGAATATTTATGAACGGCAGGCCAATGCGGATGAGGAATGGGCTAAGATTCCTTAGAAATGCTGCCAGAGGCTGGTGTATGGCTATGCATCTCATTTCCAGCAGGTCATAACAACAAAAAGGTGCTCTACTTAGTAAAAGAAATGCTTGCCATGATGAGTTGAATAATTTTGAGACTGGAGAAGTCAATTTCAGGTGCATTTTCAGTTGAATTTGGGAAACCACTTGAAGTTGTGTTGAGCTATTTCTATTGCTTTTGTTTGAGTTGTTCATTGTAAACAGCTGAAAATCTGTAAAGTTTGACAATAAACCTGATATGCAATGGGGGTTGGATAATTTTGATTGCAACTGAAAACAAAACTTGAACTTGCAATCTGAACTTAGACTTTTATCCACCAAATATGCAGGAAGGTTACTGTGGTGTTCACGAGAACGGTTACATCTGCTAGCGCACCAATTAAATCGCTGTGCTGCTACATTCCATGAAATAAATACATTCAATAGCTTAATTTTGGATCCTAAGAGGACCACTGACACCACATCTTTCTATTTCTCACTTTATCCATCTGAGTTCCCATCAGACACAACCAATATGACTCAGTTCTTGGATGCTTTGGAAATTCCCACAGTTTCCTCTGATGCTGCAGGTGACCTAGACTCCGCTCTTAGCCTTGAAGAGGTTGTTGAGTCTATCAAATCTATGCAAAGTTCCAGGTTTAGATGGGTTTCCAATTGAATTCTTAAAAAAATTCCACACCCAGCTGGCAGGGCTCTACGCAGGCATTTTTAACAAGGAATACATGTGCTCCTAAGTTGAAAAATGTAGGCCTGCGTACAAAAGATTATCTAGGAGCACTATACAAAATCTTGTTATTTACAGTGTAAAACATCAGTTTTCAAATAGCTTGACACCACATTCACTGTTTTACTTTCTCTCATACACACCTTCTCCTACTGACACACACACCTCTGAAATCGCTCCAAATACATAATAGGTGCTATCTCAAGCAACCAGCTTGTAAACATTTTACTTCTCTGTTTAAAAAATCTGAAAAGCAGAGAAAAAAGCAGTAGAGTGTCTTGCGAAAGTATTCGGCCCCTTTGAACTTTTCGACCTTTTGCCACATTTCAGGCTTCAAACATAAAGATATGAAACTGTAATTTTTTGTGAAGAATCAACAACAAGTGGGACACAATCATGAAGTGGAACGAAATTTATTGGATATTTCAAACTTTTTTTAACAAATAAACAACCGAAAATTGGGCGTGCAAAATTATTCTTTGTAGCGCCATATTTTGCTGCGATTACAGCTGTAATTTGCTTGGGGTATGTCTCTATCAGTTTTGTACATCGAGAGACTGAAATTTTTGCCCATTCCTCCTTGCAAAACAGCTCGAGCTCAGTGAGGTTGGATGGAGAGCGTTTGTGAACAGCAGTTTTCAGTTCTTTCCACAGATTCTCGATTGGATTTAGGTCTGGACTTTGACTTTGACCATTCTAACACCTGGATATGTTTATTTGTGAACCATTCTATTGTCGAGTTTGCTTTATGTTTTGGATCATTGTCTTGTTGGAAGACAAATCTCCGTCTTCTTCCAGCATGGTCCTCTATTTGGCTCCATCCACCTTCCCATCAATTTTAGCCATCTTCCCTGTCCCTGCTGCAGAAAAGCAGGCCCAAACCATGATGCTGCCACCACCATGTTTGACAGTGGGGATGGTGTGTTCAGGGTGATGAGCTGTGTTGTTTTTACACCAAACATAACGTTTTGCATTGTTGCCAAAAAGTTTCATATGACAAGAGCACCTTTTTCCACTCGTTTGGTGTGTCTCCCAGGTGGCTTGTGGCAAACTTTAAACAACATTTTTTATGGATATCTTTCAGAAATGGCTTTCTTCTTGCCATTCTTCCATAAAGGCCAGATTTGTGCAATATATGACTGATTGTTGTCCTATGGACAGACTCGCCCACCTCAGCTGTAGATCTCTGCAGTTCATCCAGAGTGATCATGGGCCTCTTGGCTGCATCTCTGATCAGTCTTCTCCTTGTATGAGCTGAAAGTTTAGAGGGACGGCCAGGTCTTGGTAGATTTGCAGTTGTCTGATACTCCTTCCATTTCAATATTATCGCTTGCACAGTGCTCCTTGGGATGTTTAAAGCTTGGGAAATCTTTCTGTATCCAAATCCGGCTTAAAACTCCACAACAGTATCTCAGACCTGCCTGGCGTGTTCCTTGTTCTTCATGATGCTCTCTGTGCTTTCAATGGACCTCTGAGCAGGTGGATTCTATTTATCATCATTAGTCATTTAGGTCAACATTGGATCATTCAGAGATCCTCAATGAACTTCTGGAGAGTTTGCTACTCTGAAAGATAAGGGGTTGAATAATTTTGCTCGCCCAATTTGTCCGTTTTTTATTCGTAAAAAAAGTTTGAAATATCCAATAAATTTTGTTCCACTTCATGATTGTGTCCTACTTGTTGTTGATTCTTCACAAAAAATTACAGTTTTCTATCTTTATGTTTGAAGCCTGAAATGTGGCAAAATGTTGAAATGTTCAAGGAGGCAGAATACTTTCGCAAGGCACTGTATATGGGCTAACACACACAAAACATACACAAAAAAGCACAGCCTAAAATGTAGCATTTATATCAATGCACATCCTACCCCGTTTTCCCTTTATAAATCACAATCAACTCTAAATGTGGCGCAGCTTTTGCGGCTGCATGTCATGCCCATAATTGCCCATAAATAGTCAGTGAAACGCCCCAAAATGAATATTCATTGATTGAGAAATCATGGCAAAGACAGAGAGGAAAACCAAAAAAAGAAACTTCACTCAATGTGAAGTAGAAATTATTGTTGGCGAGGTGTAAAAGAGGAGGAAAATGTTGTTTGGAGGGCACAGTGTGGCCATTACTAATGCCAAAAAGGCGTTGGAGTGGCAAAAGTTTGCAGACACTGTGAATGCCGCAGCCTGAGAGTCGGACTATGGTCAGACTTCAAAGTCGATGACAAAAAGCGTCTAGCGCTTCATCGCGAAAGTCTGCCACGGTTTGGTGAAGATTAGTTAAATTAGTGAGCAACATGTCTGCATCACAAATTATTTGGACATTGATGGAATGAAAATGCTTAAGATTGATGACAGCATTTTTTTTTTCATTTGGTGCCCTTATGGCAACATGAGTGTAGTCAATAGCACTGATACATTTGGGAAACCGGACATATAGCTGCAAATTGTGCTTTTGTGTTTGCCTGTTCACCCACGGTGTACGGAAACTTAATGTAGGCTAATTACGCCACAAGCTTATTATACCTAACACGTCTGGCATAACCCGGCTAAGGATTGCCTGAGGGAACCCTGACCTGTCAGCCAATTCCTACTGGAAAGTGCCAGTCGCCAGAAATCCTGTTATTATGAAAGACGCCACTAAATAAACCGCACTATTAAGCTATTATTATTATCTTCTAACAGCGCAAGATCAGCCATTGTGCGTCAATACACATTGGGATGGAATGGCTTTTTATAATCATCCATTTGCCTGTATCTGATTATCTACAGATGTCGGTATTAATCTAATTGTGAATGGGAAATAGTTCTGCATAAATTGCCTTTTTTGCACCTTTCAAAATGGTTAAGACATGCATCACGATGGAACACATTTAAAAATGAAACGCATATAAATTAACATTATGATTCTGTAGCTGATGACGACATATACTATGAAAACTAATTTACCCAATGGACAATAATGACTATCTATCGATCTATCCATCTATCATCATCTATTTGTCTTTCTGCTATCCAGACAGAGACGTCAACAAGAATATCAGTTTTAAACATGATTTTGTTCTGTTTACCATATTATTTATGAGGATGAATTACATGACATGCCAGTATAATTACAGAACATATTTGAGTGTTCTTTTTGCAAATGTGTCTTTATTTGCATTTACGTTGGCTACAATCTAGTTTTATTTTATTTGTATTTCACCACAGGCTGTTAATTGTTAAGAATGGCTTTGTAAAATGTTCATGTTATTAATGAGAGGCAGTATTTAGACTTCGTTTAGCTACACAACGGTCTGCAGTTTCAGACAGTTTCATGTGTTTCACACATCTGCCGGCGGTGTCGCCATTTCAAATTTCACCCGTTTTTGTGCGTACGCATGGGTCAGAGTTTCCGTGAAGGACTGCACATTTTCCCCGTCAAGTTTGCTTTTTATAAATCCCAATTATTGCGTAGAGAGCGGCGTACGCCTTCTTTTGTCTGTACGCCACATTTATAAATGGGGCCCCAGGAAATTATTTCTGTTTACCCCAAATGTTGAGACAGGTAATGTGCACCCCGCCCCCTTAATAAGAAAAATATGCTTAATAATATACATGTGTAACCCACCATTTCAAACTCATTGCAAAACTCTTGAATATAGTGTAGATTTATACTGATTACTCAACACTTCATCCTACCTGAATTGTTAATCTTTGAAGTCTGTTGGTCCAGAGATGTCAGTCAATTCAAATTGAGCTATATTTGTGCAGGCTGCAAACTGTAAATGTCTTTAACCTGGGCAAAAGCCATATTATAGTGTACAGTGCTTAATGCTTTGTTAATACACCCACCTCAACTATTTATTTAAAAAAATGCATCATACTACGTCTGAAATGTGCACTAATCAAAGAAAGTTGAGACGTGTTTTGAAGCAGTGCTGGTTAGGGGCTGCATGACAAAGACTTGCTGCTGGCCTGTATGTTTATGATTACAGGCAATATGCTAGTTGTAGTAAACAATGCGCTCAATCTGATACAAATCTGTCAACACAGAAAACTCAGAAATCTTGCAGAAAATATTTATTGACACAGTTCGTTTTCTGCCAACAAATCCTCTCAAGAACTCCAGTAGCTAACTCCCTATTCAAAGGCTCCTTCTTCTTCTATGGGGTTAATGGTGGATCGCAACCAACTGAAGGTGCATACACTGCCACCAACAGTACCGGAGAGCGAGGCCGGACACGGCCCACCCAAGTCATCTTTACCCAACTCACCCCACAACCCTAGAAAATAAAATACAGCCCCCAACCCACCACACCCCACAGCCAACTACCTGAATCACACACCCCCCAAACGCAGCACTGTGCTCCCCACCACAATTACAACACCTCACCGCGTCCCCTACCCCACACTTGCCATACTCATGCGCACCCCCACACCTACCACACCTATCCTGCCCTCTGCACACAGCAGCCACATGCCCCATACGCTGACAATTAAAACACCTCAGTGTAGTATTATCTTATGAGTCAATGATCAATACCTAATGATAAATCCAAAATATCTTTACTATGGCTTATAACACAACCATGTATACAGACACTGTTATTAGACTGCCCGAACAGTAGATATCCCTCCGCCTAGGGGGGTGACCTAGTTCCCACTAACATATCACAACATCCCCCCTGTTTAGATTATACCTTCCTATACTCAAGAGACACATTTCAACATACATATCTAGCTGTGCATCGATCATGCAATAATAACTAAATTTAGTTCTTTGTTCCCAAACGATGGACATTAATTGTCTCTAACATGTTTCAGCATTTCACACAATTATCATAAATGTGATTCTATTGGCAACCACTCTTTTTTACAACATACTGTATATATGTATATCTATCCCAACTCATTTACAGCCTATCATTATCCATATAGGAGTAGGCAAGAATAATGCTCTGTCTTAATGGATTGTGCTCATTGCTAGACATAGTCTCTATAGTGAGCTGGTTTGACCACGGCCCTTCCAGATCGTGTACGGGGTTGGTTGATTGCTTCTGGGGTCTGGCACTTTCGATTCGGGTCTGCATGATGGTGTGGTCTGTGGTTGAGCGCTGTGACCCTGCTGGTCCTCATCCACTGTTCGTGGCCCCGCGAAGCACACTCTTTTCACAGTCTGTTGCACCTGTGTGTTGTACGGTCCACGTAGGTGATTTCTGCAACGCCTAATTGTATTACCATTAGGTGTTTGAACAATGTAGCTCCGTGGCTCGTTGCATTTTTGCTGGACAATGGCTAGGTACCATGTCCTTTGCTCCTTGTTCCACACGGTCACATGCTGTCCAGGATGGTGTGGAGGAAGTCCTCTGCAACAACTGCGGTCATGGTGTTCCTTCATCACAGCTGTCTTTTGTGCCAGGTGCTGGCGGTGCCCTTCTTTACCTGCTTCTGCTCGGCAGTAGGGTGGTTACGGGTCTGCCAAAAAGCAGTTCTGCAGGTGAGGGCAGTTTGCTGTCAATAGGTGTCGCTCTTATTTGTAGCAAGGCTATGTGAAGGTCACTTTTGTTTTGTTGTGTTTTCCTCACAATAGCTTTGATGTGTTGGAAGTGTCATTTGATAAATCCATTGCTCTTGGGATAGTGGGGTGAACTGGTAATGTGTCTTACTCCCCATTCTTTCACAAGTCCCTTAAACGCTTGTCCTGTGTACTGTGGTCCATTGTCAGTCATGATTTCATCCGGTCGTCCAAATAGGGACATATATTTCTGCATATTCTGTGTGACTGCATGGCTAGATGCTGGAGTGGCCATTTCATCCACGAGTGGATATTTTGAGTATCTGTCAATAGTCAACATGTAGTGGCGGCCTTTAACCTCAAAAAGGTCAGAGGCAATTAACTGCCAAGGTTTGGATGGTATTTCATGCGGTGTCAGAGGCTCTTTTGGGTTTGCGTCCTGGTGCTCTGCACATACACTGCATGATTTACAGATTAGTTCAATGTCGTCATTCATCTTTATCCAATAGACACTTTCTCTTGCCAGCCGGCGTGTTTTTTCTATGCCTTGGTGGCCCACGTGTAGTTGTGTGAGAATGTCTTCAGTCATGGAGTCGGGAATGAGTACCTGTCTGCCCTTGAAGATGACTCCTGACTTTATAGCGAGTTCATCTCTGAAAGACCAATATGGACGCAGGTCTTTGGGTAGGTCTTTTATGCTTTCAGGCCACCCCTGATGAATTGCTTCCTTCAGCGCTCTAAGTCTTGGATCATCCGCAGTTTGGCTTTGCAGGTCGTCTTGTTTTCCAGGTGAGAAATTAATAATGGCAATGGTGTGCCTCTCTGGGTCCTCAAACTCTGTTTCAATCCCGTCTATTCGCTCATCCAGCTCAATGTCACCACTGTTTTCAGGGTTGGGTAACCTACTTAGAGTGTCTGCCAGGACCATTTCTGCTTCAGGTCGGTATTTGATTTCGTAGTTGTATCCTTGAGTCTTAATCAGCATACGCTGGAGTCGGGCGGGTTCTGCGTGCAGTGGTTTTGTGCAGATAGTGACAAGTGGTTTATGATCTGTTATCACAGTGAATGATTTTCCATACAGGTAGGTGTGGTAACGCTACATTCCATAGAATATCGCGAGCATTTCACGTTCTATGTTGCTGTATCTTGACTGGCAGTCCGTCAGAGTCTTTGATCCAAATGCAATAGGCCTATTGCTCTGTACTAGTGCTGTACCTAGGCCCTTCTGTGATGCATCTACTTCAAGTGTTAAGGGTGCGCTGGCGTCATAGTATTTTAAGCATGCATCCTCTGTGATGGCCGTTTTTAATTAATTGAAGCATTTCTGATGGTCTGCTTCCCATATCCATAAGACAAATTTTTTTAGCAGCCCTCTCAAGGTGTGCGCTTTCTCTGCAAACTTTGGTATGTAAGTTGCAAGGTAAGTTAGCATTCCCATGAATCTGTGTATTTCGTCCTTGTTTTGGGGGGTTGGCATATTCTGTATGTCCCTTATTTTTGCAGGGTCTGGTTTTATGCCACTCTCTGTGTATAGGTTGCCGAAGAACGAGATACTGTTCTGCTTTATCATGCATTTGTCGCTGTTGAACACCATACCTGTTTCTGTAGCCTGTTCCATCAGGTTCCTGTCATGCTCTTCGGCATCTTTTCCGTATACGGCTATGTCATCAGCTATACTGACTACACCATCAAGCCCCTCCAGGATCTGGTCCATCTTGGCCGGGAAGAAATCTTGGGATAAACTCTGTCCAAATGGCAGACGTCTCCAGCAGTATCTACCAAATGGAGTGCGAAACGTTGTCAAGTCTTGTGAGCCTTCATCAAGATGTATTGACCAGTATCCTGCCTTTGCATCAAGCTTGCTGAAAACCTTTGCATTTGCGAATTTTGGATTCAGTTCATCCACCGTAGGTATCTTGAGTGGGCATCTTTTCAGGCTGGCATTCAGTTTTTGTCGGTCTAGGCATACCCGTAAGGATCCATCTTTCTTTGTGCTGAATACCAGGCTGGAGCACCAGTCAGTGTGGTGTTCCACTTTCTGTAGAATATCTTGCTCCACAAGTTTGTTCAGCTCACTTTGGAGATTTTCCTTGATGTGGATGCTGCATTTCCGAGGTGGGTCTATGAATGGCACAGCATCATCCTTCAGGATGAGTTTTGCAGCTCCTTCAAAATTTCATATTTTGTCAAACTGGTTTGGGTATGCTCTCTTGAGATCGTCACAGGATGTTATACTCACAGGTTTTCCTGTTTTTTTGTTTCCCTTGTTGTCCTCAATGTTTTTTTATTGTGTCCACATGCACGGTCACAAGATTCAACAATTCACTTGTGGGTAATCCAACTACGGCTGGTCCTGGTACATCCACAATGTAGAACTTGGCGTTTATCCATCTGGACTCCTTGTGTTGGCATGGGATGCTGATGGTTCCCATGCAAGGGATCTCATGACCACTGTAAGCAGATAGTTTCATATTTTCTTTAGTTTTTTGTATGCGTGCACATCGCTTCCATACATCTGCCTGAATGTGCGCAGTGGTAGAGTGTTCCCTGATGCTCCTGTGTCAATTTTCAGGCGAAGTGTGTGTCCACAGCCTGGTACATCCGGAGGTCTCACATTCAGTGTTGTGTATGCCTCTTCTCTAGGTCTTTTACTGTTAATGCTGTACATGCATTGTTGACTGATTGTAATCGAGTGGAATTGTGTCTGGTACATGTATTCTTCTTCTGGCTCCTGGCTGTCAATCATGTCTATTTTGGATTTATGCTGTATCCTGTGTTCCTTCCTATTTGACCAGTGTTTTTTTTGTGGTGGACGAGACTTACTTCTTTTCCTTGTATTTGAGTTTTCTTTTTGTTCCCGTCTGTTTTTTCTGCAGCAACTCGCCCAGTGCCCCTTTAGGCCACACGCAGAGCACTCGTCGTTGTATGCTGGGCATTGGCGCGGTTTGTGGTTTGTGCCGCAGTTCTGGCATGCTCGTCAAGCTGGTTTAACTGTTCATTACCTGCTGATAAGGCTTCGTATTTTCTTCCTTCCTTTAACACATCAGCCAAAGAATAGCCCTGAGATTTGCTATATAGGTCATTCCTTAGTGCGTCATGTGGCGTGCTAGCTATTATTAGTTCAATCAGCCGTTCGTTCAACTCATCCTCTGTAAATTGGCATTTCAGCGCTAAGGTTCTGGCTCTAGTGACAAAATCATCTATTTTTTCATCATGTTTCTGCCTGTATTGCATTAGGTGGAGCCTGTGTATTCTAAAGTTCACATTGAGTTTCAACTGACCTTCAAAAACGTTCCACAGAACGTCAGGCTTTTTTTTTGTCATCACTGATCCCGCTAGCATTTAATCTTTTGAGCCCTTCATCTCCGATGCCATGGCAGATCTTCCTGGCTTGTTTTGCTTTGTCCTGTATTTCCTCATCGTCTAGGTAAAGACACATTTTCTGTCTAAATAGTGATATGGCCTCGCTCAGGTCCGGATCGGACCAGTTCATGGTCGGTATATGTGATGCCATTTTTTGTCCAGCGTCTGCGCTCACACGTGTTGCTCTTGCTAGCTATTTGTCTTTCCTATTTCTCACCCACCAGTTTGGCGATATCAATATTATCCTTAGACAATTTCGCTTGATATTCATGTGAGCCGCGTAGCAGGTCGTTCACCGTTGACACCATGTAGTATTATCTTATGAGTCAATGATCAATACCTAATGATTAATCCAAAATTTCTTTACTATGGCTTATAACACAACCATGTATACAGACACTGTTATTAGACTGCCGAAAAGTACATATCCCTCCGCGTAGGGGAGTGACCTAGTTCCCACTAGCATATCACAACACTCAGTGGCGGTGGCACATATTCCCTCATATAAAAACGAACACACCCTAAGTGCACCCTACTCGGCAGTGGCCTTCCAAACTCCAACAACACCGTGGGACTCACCTTCCCCAACCCCAGTGTCCTACTGCCCATCCATCTCGCATCCAGCACAACCCCACCCGACACCACCCCTTTAAGCTCCTCCATCGACAGATCTACCGCAACACCTGTGATCACCCCTCTCACCTTCACTGCGCTCCCAGGCACCATACACTTCAGCAACTTTTCCTGCTTTTCCAGACCCTTAAAGCTGCATTGTGTAAGAATTGCTCCCCTTCTAGTTCTAGTCCCTCAAGTTATTTTACCAGCAACGTGAACCTGGATATTAGTTTTTTCTTTCAAAACAATAGCGCTCGTTTTGATTCATTGCAATAATCATTGTTTATTCACTACACAGCCCGTGAATTGTAACAAAATGCATTTGTATTGTGTGTAAAGAAACAATAAGAGCATGTGATAGCAAAAAATGTTTTATTAATAAAAGTAACAAATATGCTGTACACACAATTTGATTGAATAACTTGTCAGTGTCTCACGTGAAAACACAATTACATTTGAAAAACATTCACAAGAGTCTGTTTTATTCCAACAGAATAATAATTTTAGCAAAACATGAACATGGACACTACATTTGCAATTAATAAACAATGATTATTGCAATGAACCACGAGCGCTATTATTTTGAATCCGAAAATCCGAGTTTGTGTTGCCAGGTGAACGTTATTGCCTACTGTACAGCTTGGGCCAGCTCTGCCATTACATGTCCTCGAGAATAGGCATGATCTTAGATCTTCAACAGACTTTGAAATTTGCTGGCAGTTGTGAGTAATCTCCCCCTGGCTTTCGTCACGGTGCCACTAGTGTAAAGGCGCAAAAGGCCGAGCTTGAATTTCCAGGTATGTCCCTCTTTGGCTAAAGTATTTTAAAGATGGAGGCGTAACATGGCTGCCGCAATTCGAGCAGCACTATTGTATGTATTGTGAATGGAAGATTCTATGCTTACGAAAATACTTTGATTAGTTGGTGGAAGTAATTACACATGAATGAGCACATCTTTTTGAAAGAACAAATGGGTTTTTGCTAAGAATCAACGCAAGAAATACACAGTGTAGCTTTAATATAGCGAGTTGGTTTTACTAGGCTACGATTGGCTCATTAAATTCTGACTTGCATGAGGGGTTGTATAGTTCTTTTGTATACTTACAACAATTAAAGAAAAAAGTACAGGGAAAGTTTTTTTGGGTGTTTATATCACTCGCACAAGCATGCCCCAGCTTGCATTTTGCCATTTGTGCACATCTACATTTGGACCTTGTTTATTATCATTTATTCCAAACAATTCTCAAACTTTCCTGAGCTTGTGGTCTCTCTGGATGCAGAGAAGGCCTTCGATAGAATAGAATGGGAGTTGGTTCTAGCCTGACCATGGATTCTCCAGCTTTCCCCAAACCTCCACAATGAGGCAGCACAAATTGGCATAGCGCTGCCAGGGATTTGGGTTAGATAAGCCGATTTATCTACCTTGCCACTTCGCTCTCCAGTGACTCCTTGTGTGCTGAACGGGCGCCTGTTAGTTCAATCGTGAAAGTATAGTTGGTGAGCATAATCATCCCATACATGATCTGACTAATGGCTTCCATTTTCGATGGGCAGTGCAAAAAAAATCTGTGGTTGGATGACCCATGTGCGCACCCCTTGCCATCCCGCATCAGTCCAAGAAATAGCAAAGCTGCTAGCAAGGCAAGGTTAGGGGGGATTGGGAGAGGAGAATAATAAAAAATTGAATGGCATTACCTATTTGCTGTTCTTCGTACATTAGAATTTGGAGATAAATTTAGGCTGTGGATCCGGCTTTTGTATGTATCCTCAAAGGTTAATGTCTGTACCAATGACACTCGCTCTGACTACTTTGCCCAGGAAAGCGGGACTAGTCAAGGTAGCCCTTAGTCACCTTTACACTTCGAAATTGGTATTGAGCTCCTTTCAGTGGCGTTGCGGACCTCTCTTTCCTGGGTATATCATGTGAGGGCATTGAACATAGGTTATCATTGTATTAGAGTTGTTCCGATTCCGATACCAGTATTGAAAATGACTCAGATACTGCCGCAAATGCTGGCATCGGTATCGGTGAGTACTGGAGTCCAGGCACCGATCCGATACCACGTAATTTATTAGAAATAGGAATCTATTTACTGATTAGCTCTGTTAGCTCTGACACAGTTCTTCTTCGCCGCTCTTAAAACAGTTGCGCTGTGCTGAGTGTGCTGCCACCGGCAACTGCTGTTTTAGAGGGCCGAAGAAGAATTGATCACCTGACGCCTCGGTTAAAGAAGCTAACATTAGCGTATCATGTCCGTGATTTGGCAGTACTTTAGTACTTTGCATGTACCCACCCGTAAGACGGCGACATGCAACATATTCAAACAATTTCGAGGGGTGGCGCGAGTGTTGCAAATTTAAACACCAGCAACTTAATGAAATTTAAAGATGCGTCACGCTAAAGAGGATGACGAATTTACCAAAGCTAAGGGGAAAAAATAAGGACGAATTGCAGCAGCAAACTCTGTAAATTGCCTTCAAACTACAAAATAAATTTCCCAAAAGACAGCCAAAAAGCAACACAGTTAACCGACCAAATCTTGGAGTTTATTGTCCTGGATGACCAACCCCTGTCTGTCGTCAGAAATGTGGGATTTCGCCGTTTAATGGAGCGTTTGGAGAGCCAATGTTTGCCAAGTTGTAGAAGACCCAATTAAAAACATTTATATTTAACATGCATTTTGTATAATGTGAATACATTTAACCATGCGACTGTAATTTATGTCTGAGTGTCTAAATGTATTGTAATGTACAATGTAAAACAACCTTGAGCTATGGAAAGGCGCTATATACATAAAATGTCTTCTTCTTGTGAATAGATCTCAGAAACTGCGCTACCAAAAATATACGAGACAGTTAATAGGGAACACATTTCATATATGCTGAAAGACATGCATGCAATTAGGCTTTACCACGGACATTTGGAGCTCCGACATGTGCCCCATGTATTTGCTAAGTGCGGTGCTTACCACAATGATAATCATATCACATTCATGCAGGCATAGTATGATCTTTTTCTTTTTTTAACACATTGGTATCGGTACTCGATATCGGCCGATACCCACATTACAAGTGTCGGATCGGTATCTGTAGGGAAAAAATAGTATTGGAACATCTCTACATTTTATGCTTATGACCTGCTGGTGGTATATTTGAATGCATTTAGTCATTAATTATTTAACTCAGAGTCCAGAGAATGTGTAGAAAAAGCAAAGGCTTTAATTTTGTGTTAAAACCGAAGTTGTGTCATGATTAAAGCTCCCGAACAAAAGACAGTACCCAATTATATAGACACCATGACATCATTTACAGGAACTTAATACAGATAAGCTATTGGCCTAATAGATGGCATTATTTGAATTTTATTTGAATCTAATAGCTGCCCTTGAATTCAACATACATTCAACAGGTTTATAGTGACAGTTAGTCTGGGGTCTCATGTATATAAATTGGTTATTGCTCTGTACATTTACCATAACAAGGAAACCTTCTATACCCCCTTATCTTCCCTTCTTTGGAGAAGTTTCAGAGAGGTTCAGAGGTGAGGTAATTTACCTACAGTATGAGAATCAGGGGATTCCCCAAACGCCCGCTCAAAATAACAGCCGCCTTTACTATAAAAATAAACTGCCCCTCTCCTACACAGTCAGTAGCATACTCAGTCAATAACAGCCATACTTTCGCATTGCTGGATTGTACGCATGCTGGTATCAGAAGAGTATTTTATATTTAACAGACCGCGACTGATCGATACGTCCTCGTCTTCCGAGTTCTGTGAATTCATTGGATTTGGAAAACAGTGCAGATATTTTACAGCCAAGTTGCGTGGAACTGAGGCACATTGAGCTCTTTCTATGTTATTAGTGTGCCTTCTGCAAAGCAATGGCGATAAGGAGACAAGGACAAAAGGGTAGCTCATAAAAATATGAGAGAAGAAACAATGAGCACTCAAAGCTAATGCTGCCAAATGTAAAACTAAAACACTTGTTTAGTTAGAACACCAACAACAACATTATGTTTTCAATTAGTTTATTTTTAATACATTTAGTATTTCTTTGCCAATTAAGATTAGGTTTGTAATGTACCTGTAGCTTGTAAATATTAATATTTTAAAAGTGAAGAAGAAATAATGCCCAAGACAAATAAACATTAACATAGCTTTAAATAATAAATGTACTATGTCTTTATTTTTCTGTCCTGCTTATGAAATCAGCCAGAGGTGATGCTGGAAATAAGGAGATAGAGAAAGAGATGGAGGTTGCTGTGATGATGGTGGTAGGGACCAGGGCAGACTGACCAGTAGGTGCAGCAATGCAACTATACACAACATAGAATAAGTTAACAGGGTTATTATACTGTATGTAAGTTAGTTAGTTCATCTAATTTTAATCTTTGACTATGGTTCACTGATTGTTGTTCTTTTGAAAAATTAAAAAGCAAATGCAGAAACAGAGATCAGTGAGAAGAGAAACAGATAACATTTTAGGGTGTGCTTTGCTGTTTTTCAAAGCCCTGCAGAGTATAGGTAACCATCCTATACAGCTCTGGAAAAAAAATAAGAGACCAATGCAAACAAGTTTCTCTGGTATAACTTTTGAAAGGAATGTATGGTTAAAATGAATATTGTTGTTTTATTCGATAAACTATTGACAACATTTCTACCAAATTCTTAATTGGAATGTTGTCATTCCAAGCAATTATTAGCAGAAAATCACAAAAAAGATGCAATGTTGTCAAACCTCAACTAATGCAAAGAAAATAAGTTCATATTCATTTAAATATAATTATATAGTGTTCAGAAATCAATATTTAGTGGAATAATAATAATTGCTCTCCACCAGTCTTTCACATTGATGTTAGGTGACCTTATACCACTTCTGGTGCAAATATTCAAGCAGCTCGGCATTGTTTTCTGGATGTATATATTTACCTCTGAACCAGGCCTGTGATGCTCTATTGATTCTTCTGCCCAGACGTTAAGCAGTAATCTCTAAGGTCTACTCATGAATTAATGACATGCAACAAACACTTCCCCAACAAAACTAAATCAGCCTGGGAGCAGGAAATGGATGTTGAATTCACTGAGGATTGGTGGGGTGAGGTGATAGACAGAGTAGACTACATCTTGTGCCTGTCTAGGACTTATACAGATTAAGAGGGTTCATAGAGTTCACTTCTCAAAGTCAGGACTCTATGAAGTTTACTGTGATTGATGTTTGTGACAGATTTCGTACCTCTCTGTGTCACCTTTATCATGCGTTTTTTATGAGGGACTACTGGGACTTGGTCATCCAGAGCTTATCCAAAGAGCTTAAAATTCAACGGCTCCCCTGTCCCCTAATAGCTGTTTTTGATATTCCAAAATACTTTCTCTCATTAAACCATAAAAATGCAGACATTGTTGCCTTTACATCAATATTAGCTTGACATAGGATACAGATGCTGTGGGAGTCTTCAGTGGGTGAGTAAAATTATGTCCTCTCTGCAACTTGAGAAAATCAAGTTTTCACATGTATTTACACAGGGGATCATATTCCACATTTGTGGATAACTGGCAGACTTGTATTTCTTATTATAATAGCTTGCAGAGGCTCCCTTCTGTCCTGCCATAAGTCTAAGCAACTTTTATATTTGATTTATCCTCTTAATTATTTTTGATTTTATTTGTTTGTCATCTCCTCGATAATATCAACGACAAGTTGACATATTTCATTGTTGCAGTTCCCAAAACCTGTTTCTTTTCTGAGGCGAGAAATAAAATATCCCGTTGCTGAATCTGCACTAGAGATGCGCGGAAGGGCTGTTGTTAAAGAATAGAAAAATAAACCTTTTTTATCAGCATAAGATATAACTAATATTGTCTATTTACATGTCACACAGTCTATTGCTGTATTTAAGCAAAGAATATTCCCATTTGTTCCAAAATGCAGTAAAAATAGAAGTTAATTCGCTCTTTATATGTTATAGATATATGCAGTGCATTTGTCCCAATTAAATGGGAGCATGAAATTCATGTTCAAATACGTTATCACCCATCGTAATTAGAGCGCCTGTATTGGTTATTTAATCTGATACATTTTTGCAGAGTGCATTGTTAGTGAACAGCATTAACTAGTTACCCACTCTAATGGTTAGAAGAGTACATTTGTCAACATTTCTTGCTAGCTTTCTGGGTATTGAAGGCAAAGTAGCTAACAGTAGACCTATCAACTAGACTAGTTATTCAAAGCAAGCTTTAACAACATGCTTGCCCAGTCAGTGATGATGAGCAACAACCAGGACTTGAAGTATGTGAGTTGATTAATATTAATTTGATTTGAGCATGAATTAGTGTGTACATGAGAGCTTTGTAAGCTAGCTAGAAAAGCTAATATGATTTTTCTGAACATATAATCATGCATCATGGTGAGAGGATAAGGAAAAAGAAAGATCTACTTTTTTCAAGGTCCAAATGTGCTTATTTGATAACATGGCTGTTGTTAGGGGAAATTGTAGACATTTCAGCTTAGTGAATACTTATTATTCACAGATGTCTTCATGAAAATGTATTTATTATAGAGTAAGGCTTTATCATAATAAACATTAAGTAATTAAAACAAATGTTTTGCATCATAAAGTACAGTTAAAAAGCCCAGCTGACCCCAGCTCAGCCCAGTCCAGCCATGTACAGGCCAGTTCAGATCAGCCAAGTACAGTACATGTCAGCCAAGTAAATCCCAGCCCAGCCAAATGCTGGGAACTTAGGTTCAGTTTTAAAATAGTTTTGCTGAATACTTGTTATTAGATTGTGCAAATTTCTTTGCTTGTCAATGACACAGTAAATTTTCTTAATTAAACCAAATTATATGAAAAATATTAACCAAATAATACAATAGCCTATTTATCATAACAAACAAATCGGCAAAGAGAATATTACCAATAGCAAAAAATGCAGATATAGTGCTACACGGGGTGTGAGTTAGTTATCTTGGTGCTCTTTGGATGTTCGGGATGTTTCAGTCAAAATAGAAAAAATATATTCCAAGGCACTCAGTAGTATTTGAAAGTATAAAAAGCCTTTATTTCTTCATGGCTTAAAAGAAGTGACAAGTTTGCACCTACGCGTTGCGGCTACAAGCTTTCATCAGGGTTTAAGTCAAATTTAAGGTGCAAACTTGTCACTTCTATTAAGCCATGAAGAAATAAAGGCGTTTTATATGTTCAAATACTACTGAGTGCCTTGGAATATATTTTTTCTATTTAGAATATTACCAGTGATTAGTAAAAGTAAAAGCAAAAATATTGATGTTGTGGGATAATAATCAAAGCAATAACATGCCACATGAAAGGTCTGTATGTGACCATGCCCTAGACAAGATTTGTCATGTTGCATTATTTTTATTAGTAGTAAGGAGACTGATGGGTTCTAAAAAAAGGGGGATATTTATTTCCAAACAAAGACAAACTTTGTAAGAGGACACAAAGTACACCAAATTGCCAACAAACACTAGAACTAACTCAACTGGAAACTAGAAAACAACGAACACTAGCATAGCTGCAAACTCTAAACCCAATCAAATGAACCCAATCAAATGCACGTTTCACAAGCACTGCCTGAGAGTTGGCAGCTATGCACTAGACTAGATGAATAATGACTGGATACTAGGAAACTTGACTTACGGAACACTGGGAACACGTAGCATGAAGCACATGGACAGGAAACAATGGCTGACAAAACACTATAGAAAATGGTAAGACTATATACACTGGAATGATGATTAAACACAAAACAGGTGAGGACAATGAACAAGACTAAACCAACACAGGAAGGACCATATAAGGAAGTGAATGATAATGAGAAATTTAACCCCTGGAATGGAATAACGTAAACCAGACTAGAAACACTGGGAAATACTAACAACACTACAGAAAAAACAGGGGAAAACCATGAATGGAATGCTAAAACTAAACAGAGACACAGGGGAAATCGTGACATTATTAAATGTTTCCCGAAAGATTTTGGTTTGAGTTATGGTACTATGAAACAAAGTAAAACTTCTAGCAAATAAGTACAGTCTTTTCAGATATCATTATTATTCAGTCCAGTGGCCATTTGTTATACAAACTCCATGTAATGTAACATAAGGGAAGAGAAATGCCATTTGCATTTGACCAAACCCCTTGCTGCTGCCATAATGATTACCCTTGGAGCATTTAACTGCTTTGCTCAAGGACAAGAGGATGTGTTATTCATAACTTTTATGATTCCAGGGTGGGGGTTACCTGCTAGCGTATACCCATTTCTTCAGAAACCACTACACTTTTTGGCCTAGCCCAAACCATGAAAAACAGCTAGAGATCATTATCCTTCCTCCACCATTAGTAGCGGTGTCCTCAAAATTTTGCTTACAGTATTATAGCCCTCTTACTCAAATCTGGCCCTTAAATACTGGTCTACTCCATGTTTTCATTACAACCCCCTAATCCAGCATTTATTTAGATTTCGGACACCCGGTGGGTGCAATTTATGAATAGGTAGAACAGAAAACCAGCAGGCCCCAGCCCACATAGGGTAGTATTCCTAAGTTATATAAACACTGGCTAACAGCTTGCTCCTTCAAACTTTTGGGTTTAAAAAACAATATAGTTTGGAAACTGTTAAAGTAGCTGTAGCAGGCTACACACATACAAATGCTATAATCATACCTAGCTCATGAAAATAAGTTTAAACAAATATGGCATTTGTTATTGGTATAATATATATATACAATAATTAATAAGAATATTAATATTGTATAATAATAATAATAGGGTGTAGCACTTTACATTACAGCACGGTAATAAAATTGTAATAGTGGGGTAACAGTGTGATATTAAAGAGGTAATATATAGGTAATAACATGTAATTACCAAAGTAATACCTGGGTAATACATCATAGTAATAAGATGTAAAACTGGGGTAATAAGGTGATAAGTAGGTAACAGATGTAATAACATACAATTACCAATATAATAACTAGGAAAGGTTTTTATGATGACCATATGTACAGGTCCTTCTCAAGAAATTAGCATATTGTGATAAAGTTCATTATTTTCCACAATGTAATGATAAAAATTAAACTTTCATATATTTTAGATTCCTTGCACACCAACTGAAATATTTCAGGTCATTTATTGTTTTAATACTGATGATTTTGGCATACAGCTTATGAAAACCCAAAATTCCTATCTCAAAGAATTTGTATATTTCATCTGACCAATAAAAGAAGTGTTTGTAATACAAAAAAAGTCAACCTTCAAATAATTATGTTCAGTTATGCACTCAATACTTGGTCGGGAATCCTTTTGCATAAATGACTGCTTCAATGCGGCGTGGCATGGAGGCAATCAGCCTGTGGCACTGCTGAGGTGTGATGGAGGCCCAGGATGCTTCGATAGCGGCCTTAAGCTCATCCAGAGTGTTGGGTCTTGCGTCTCTCAACTT
>JACXGM010015587.1:0-12743 GCA_016801145.1 Umbra pygmaea | reverse complement strand
TTAGTTTGTCATGATGGTTCGAAGGCCAGATTGGACATTTGTCCAGGACACCAGGGTTAACACCCCTACTCTTTTAAAATAAGTGACACAGAATCTTTAGAGACCACAGAGAGTCAGGACACTTGATTATCATCCCATCCAAAAGATGGCACCATAAGCAGGGCAGATGTCCCTGTCACTGCTCTGGAGCATTGTGAATGATCTTCAGACCAGAGGGAAGAGCACCCCCTACTGATACTCCAGCAGCACTACCAGCAGCATTGGTCTCCCATCCATGGACCGACCAGGCCCGACCCTGCTTAACTTGGAAGAAAACCAGCAGTGGAATTCAGGGTGCCATGCTGCTGGCTGAAAGTCGTGAAAGAAATTCTAATTATCCCGATTTGCAACATTGAGCGCATACACATTGGCAATTATCACTGGCATGTTGTATATTTGACTGGTAACAATAGCATTAAAAGTGATACATCTGGCCTGCCCAACCCTTCCGCTATCTGAAGCGATCTGAAACCCTCAAGTGCATCTCCTGTAGGAAAGCAGTATTTGTTCCTACATGCTTAGGATGGTCAAATACTCTCCTACGTTTATTAGCTGATTTAAACCTTTACAGATCCAACTGGAGAATGTACATAACTGTTTACAGTTGACTGCCCCCCTTAAATTATGTTGATGAGTCATCTTTTACAGAAACAATGAATGAATAAAGCCATTTAAGTTGAAGCAGAAGATCAAAACTAACATATAAGCTACAGTATATATAAACAAATCTGTTAAACTCCCATCCACCAGTTGAAGCATCTTCCCAAACAAGACAGGCACATCCCCACCTGACCCGCTTTAAAACCCAAATACAGAGCATTGGAGGGGCCCCTGAACCCCACTGGCAATGTGACCCTCAGCTCAGCAGGGATGGAAAGGCCAAACTGGCCTCCTGGGGAGCTATAGAACAGGCATTTACCATTGCCAAACGCTGCCCATCTCTTGGCTAAAGAAGGAGTGAAGTCTGGGGTTTTAGCCAGTTGCTTCCCACTGTACAACAGGGTTGATGCTTCTCCAGCTTGCTCCAGGAAGTCGTCCAGGACATGATCATATTGCACCCTGTTAATGAAGGGTTGGGGGATCTGTAAACACGGTGTAGGTTACTTGTAGTGCAGCTGCAAACTACTTTAAAACTTTTTTAATTCCTGCACATGTTTAATCGTCCTTCAAATTAAAAAGAAGTTGTTACATTGTGGCAGTGCTTTATGTTAACTTGAAAGCGCCACCCCACAACAAATATAGTGTATTGGAAACAAACAGGGTCACAGTGGTGCCCAAGTGCTGATTCAATTCTGTTGTAATATTTGAGGCTATACATTTTGGGGTGCCATTGAGCAAGTGTTCATTTTTCCATGCCGGTCAGCTTTGACTTACAACCACTTTTCATCTACTGTATGTCAATGCAGTATGTCCATGTTTGAAATATGCGTTCAGGATTTTTGGCTGTTTCCCTTGACAAATCGAATTATTTTGCCATTATTGTGACAGATGCACCTGTACTTTGGAAACCGACAATTTGACCTCATTGGAACTCTGTTTGGGGCCTTATGTTGCTTTAAAAAAATGTTTACTTCTAATTGTCAGACATCTTTAATACCTGACATATATGGTAATTTGCAATGATAATGTAACCTTGTAATTGTGATTTAGTTACTGCAAAGTAACTGGCCATTTCCATGTGTTTTTTTCTGTTACTTTTTTGCAATCTGTAAATATACAGTATCTAAAATATACAAAAAAAGTGAAACCATTTTTATGTTGTAATACGTTACCATAAATATTAACCATCACTTATTGAAGGTCAATCAAGTGTAATGTAAAATGATTTATGATTCTTTTACTATGTCAATATTGTTTTTATTTGTTGTTTTTATCTGTTGGCAGTTGTTAAAATTGTAAATAGTTTGTAAAGTTGAATGGAATAAACACCACTAGAGATAAAAGCTTTCTTCCCCAAACGCCTTTGAAAAATAGAGTTTTATGACTAGAAATTTAGACAATATAGACACAGATATATAAATTATTACTACATCATATGCAAAAACGTTAACTTTTACATTATTAAACTGGGAAGTACTAAAGTTACTAAAGACAAACGTTTTATTAATAATTATTATTTTTCTGGTAGATTATGGCAGTGGCGTGTTAAATGGATGAAATATGATGAAGATTTAGGGGGCCCTGAAAGGGAGGGGGCCTTAGAGGCCCTAGAAATTAAATAATGTATGATTTATCATAGCAGTTGTGCCCATGCAGGTGTTCTTTCATGAGCCCCAGAAATCCTGGCTGAGGCCCTGGATTTTGGTCAATTACTGGTTGATTCCCAACAAGATTTTGAACTTGATTGATTGCCGTGTAAGTTGTAAGTTGATTCAATATAACCTATTTTCTGTGTCTATTTACAATACACAGTAGACCCATACACCAGTGATGCCACTTCTTATGGCTACATACCATATGCACTATACATTTTGGCCGGAAATCGGGCACTGCATATGGTGTAGTGGTGCATGTATACCGAAGGCACAGATCTTAATCCGATGTAAACCTGTGTTATAATTTTATGGAAATATGGAAAAAGCTATTGAAAAAGCACAATGAATTTCACTATACATTAATTCACATGGAAGACTGTCGTGTCCGTTTTCAGGGCTGTAGTGGATCAATGGTTTCTCGCGCAGCAAGACTTATCGGCACTTTCTTTCAACACGTACGCCTTCCCTAGAAGTGTCATTCCTCTCCATCACCACTAGGGGCTTTCCAAGCCGCGCCACGGGTTTTCCTTCCTCTCGAAAATGAGACTCCAGTACCAGCGTGGTGGCAGAGTGGATAAGTGTGTCTGAGCATCAGACTGCTACAGCTTATAGGGGATCATACATTTTGGAAAAACGGGAGTCGCATACGGAGGACCAGTCTCTTAAACTTATCTACGTTGACAGTCTCCTAGGTAAAAAGGTAGGACATCATGTTTGTTCTACTTTTGCATTTAATTTGGATGAAAACGAATCAGCTGGAAGAGCAACTTCATTCTGCGGTTGTTTCGAGCCGTAACACATCGGTGGGATAGTTCCAGGGAAAAGAGTGGGACAGAAATCGAAAGCTAGGGAGTTTTACCTTATGAACACAGAAGAAATGTTGCCATGTAGTTCTCATGGCCATACTGTCGTTGTTGATATGCAATTACCAAATGAAATCAGGCCACATCAAAGATTGAACTTGTTGCCAGTTACAACATCGCGATTAAGGCTGGTATATAGATAAGCTCAAGTGAAATGTTCTGTCTAGATCACGTGTATTATGTAAGCGAAATTATTACATTGAAGTTGTCGGTTAATTGTTTAAACAAAATAATTCCAGAACTGTATTGGATAAGAACTAGCGTGTACAAGTAAGAGCACATAAGATGTATGATTACGCGTAGAGTTAAGGGAATAAAAAAGTCTGAACATTTATATTAACTGTCATGCTATTTAGTGGGCTAATGTGTGTTTTCAGATTAAAACGATAGAGCAAATAGGCTAGTACAGTCGTCTATGCGAGTATACCATTTTAAATGATAGGCTAGTATTTTGACTTAACACCCAATATAATTGATAAAGATAGATCGACAGCCTAGGCCTATTTCACGTTTTTTTTGCGCAACGACCTATAGTCTTAAAAGGCAAAATACCAAAAAATATCATGGTATTTGATCAACTGACAGTTCACTGCAGGTCTATAAAATATTTGTTTCAAATGGTAAGTACATTTTATGCTGAGAGAAGCGATTTTCACACATTTAAAAAACGAGTGGAGTTGACACTTGATGCGTCCGAATTCCGAATCCGGTGTTCATAGAAGTTGGTGGAGAGTATTGTCTACTTGTATACTCTTTGACTGGCCAAATCAAGGCTACTCGTCAAGTATGGAATATAGAATGTATATTGAAATACAAGATTGATCATAATCATTGTATCATAATAAATATATGTTACTGATCCATGATGTAGGCTATTTAAATGTTTCATATCCATAACGGCAAATTTCCGATTATTTTCATTCAAATTCTCATCCTAAAATGTGACGAATTTTATTCGTTAAGCTACAGTACATATTGTGGTTAACTTATGCCTTTTAACTCCAGACATTTTAGAAATTATTCAGTAATGCAAAATTTCCAGAATACGTTTTACATTGTTCCAGCAATGTTGGCATAGCAGTAAACTTCAGAGCACTAGGAAATTGCTTTGTGAACTGCTTTAGAGCCACCCCTATACAGTATAACTCTTTCACGTGTACATGATTATATCCTAGTTCATGTTCTGTGCAGATATCCTTTTTACATTCAATGCTGTAAGTTTATGCCCAGTCAATTTTTCGCTGACCTCTATTTGGCCAGAACATGTATGTTACGGGATATAATTGACGTGTATAGGCCAGCTAACCAAATGTACATTTTGCACAGTTAATTACTGCCTGACCTTGCCTGAGGACAGAAGTGTGCAAGTTCAAAGCTTGCACGATTTTGAGTTTGCTAGTTCTCGCTATTATGCTACGTATTCCACTCAGCTCGAACATAATTGGTTGGGGAAACCAAGAGAGAGACAGCATTTCTCTCAGTTTCCAATCAATGAGTACAATTATCCAATTAGATGCTGATCCGGAACAACGATCAGCAGCGTATTGCCCTTGAACCTTTACAGAGAAGGCATGGCGAATTGGCTTAGAGATGTACCATATTAAAACTCAGATAGATGTGCAATATTTGAACGAAGTTCTGAAGGACACCAAATCTGGATTTAGTTAGGCAGCCGAAGGCAGATGTTTCTTTGTCTTTGTATATATAGGGTAAGAAAGTTGTCAATTTTCTTTACTAATACATGCTTATCACATGGTATCATACGTTTCACTGCATGCAGTAGGAGGTTTAAGCATGGTACAGTACCAGGAGATGTACAGTACAGTATACTGTACATTGTAACAGAATGTTGAAGCATGGTATCAGGTGATGTGCAGTACAGTATACTGTACATTGTAACAGAATGTTTAAGCATGGTATCAGGAGATGTACAGTACAGTATACTGTACATGGTAACAGGAGGTTTAAACATGGTACCAGGAGATGTACAGTATAATTGGTAGCTGGAGGTTTATGCATGCTAGTCTTAACGAGGCCACACTTTCAGTGTGCTGAAGAATATATTAAGCTCTGTCTGCTTTTATTTACTATTAACCATTATTTTACCAGGCAAGTTGACTGAGAACATGTTCTTATTCATTGCAACATCCTAGGGAATAGTTACAGTGGGAGGAGAGCTTTTGAAGAACCCTATTGAAAGCTAATCAAAGGTTACAGTATATGATCACATAGCATTGAATTGGGTATTGTGAAGAACATGAAATTGTGTAGCTAATTCCTGACACTTTTTCCAGTAGTGAATGTATCATGGTAAAATAGATGACATCATCAAGTTTTGTGTACATTCTATGTTTGTATATTTGAGTAATTTACAGATGCTCTTATCCAGAGCGATTTACAGTTGGTACATTCATCTTAGGACAGCTGTTGGAGGCAGAGCGTTTGCCAGCTACGGGCTCCCAAGTCGAGACAAATGGATGTTGTCTATTGATGTTGTCCATTAAACCTGACACTGTCACATTCTCATGTAGCCCAGGTCTGTTGGAAGCAGCATGTACATTACAATGTTCCTACACTGGTAACCCCGATCTACCGAATGAAAGCATTATGGATTTATTGTGATTTATTGAGCTCCAGTGAATACATATCTGGGTGCTCCCGGGGCTGCCTCATAGCCGGTCCTGGGCACCAACCTCGACCCGGGAATAAATCGCTGCTGTGATGAAGCAGTCCACCGGTGTGGGTCATTGATTACCGTTTACCAAGCTGGGCTACAAACGCCAGTCTTTGCGGGGAGGCGGGTTATGGAAGAAAGGAGATGTGTGTATGCGTGTGTGGAGGAGGGGGTTGATGGTGGCTGATGGATGTGACCACGGGGGTTGTAAAGATGACAGATAGGTATTCAAAATGAGAGAGGCTTTATGGCTCTCTGAGGGGACACTATTAGGCTGTTTAATTGATCGGCCACTGCGTGTTGGTTAGTTCACACTGAGCTGCTCCCGCGCCCCGGCCCTGGGACCTGTGGGTGGGTGGCCCATTTACATTACACTCTCCCGGTTACAGTCCAACAGTCCCTGCTGGTCTGTCAGGGACTTTTGGCAGCTACCACTTCCTGGTTGTTTGGAGGAACCTGACAGAGGAGGTGTGGCTTAAGGGTCTTCACTGACATGTCAAAAAAGCTCCTTAACCCCGAGACTCACCTTAGAGGAGAAAGCTGGAGTTGCAACATTGATTTTGGAACCTATATATCGATGAAATTATCTGTGGATTTTTGAAAAACATAACGCGTTATGAGCTTGGATTTAAGATGCATTCTGGTCTTTTTGGCCACTGGTTGTAAGGTGGTCATGTAAAGCCAAAATGGATACCCAAAAAATGGTGTGCTATGTCTTGTAAGCACCGATATGTGCCCCATGTCATCAAAACCAATTGTAATGTCATGGCTTATTGATATTATAAAATATAATTTCTAATGAGATTATAGATTATGCACATATAACTAACATATTACACATCCACCCTAAACTAGGAGGCTTAAAAAATAGTTTTTTGCTAACATATATTCCAGACTGCAGCGTTAACTTTTCAAAACACTAACTCTCAGTTTATTTTCTTACAATGATAGTAAACTCAAGGGAACAAAAATTCAACAGCCTTAAAACATGGTTACAACTGTAATATTAATATCACGCATCGTCAGGTCTTGCATCCCTAGATCTGTCTTTGAATTCAGAGTGGTCACATTTCTTCAGCCTCATCCTTAAGCGCTTTTATGTTACAGATGCAGGGATGAGTCTGAGATTCTATTAAACTGATTTTTTACTTTAACTATAACACATCACATGCAGTCTCCCTGGGTCCTTTTTAAAGAATGAAAGAATTTGGATAGGCAAAACAGTATGCTGATAACAACAATTATTTTATCCTTTAGTGTAGCATAGCCTATCAAATGCAAAAGTGAAGCTACTATATTACCAGCTACTGTATTAACACTACTACCACTGCCATGTAAAAATGTGTCCAAAACAGTAAACTACATTGCTTTGGGTGTAGGGGGAGGGGCTATATTTGAAATTGGGCACTTTGCTCAATGCCATTTACTGAGTAGTAAGATCTCTTGATAATATGAATGTTTTTCTTTTGCTGTGCGTAGAAGATTTTTTAGCTCCACTCCTATCTGTAACAGCGTTAAGGAATTGCCAGGGCTGACTTAGATTTAATATTGTCATTGACAATGAGTATCCCTATGGAGAGATTAATGACGATGGAGAGATTAATGACGGGACTCTGTTTTTTATAAAGGGACTCAGTCACATACCAGCAACCGATATAGTTAGACTTCAAAACCGTTTCATTTTCAGCACAAGCGTTGTAATGTTCTCTATATATCAAACATGAAAAAACATTCCAGGTTTAAAAATAAAAAAGTATTTCTATGTAAAAATGATTTCCAGATAGAAAATATTGCACTGTATTCTATCATGGTATCTGTATCATCTATCATGCTTCTAGTTGTAGGTGATTTTCTGAAATGTGCTGTTTAAAAATTTATTGTATTATGTCAGAATTTTTTATGTCAATTGACAAATAACTAAAAAACAATATGGGTATGCTGAATGCTTGCCTTGGACTGAAATAGGGATCAGTGTAGTATTGTCTGTTTTGAGATGCAGGAGCAATAGTTTTTAGTGAGCATTCCAGAGGAACAACCGGATCTGAAGCAATAGAATGTTTAAGGTTGTAGAATTTTTTTATGGTATTGCAATAATAGTATTATCAGACTGGCCAGGAATATTTCAAATGACTCCTCACATATTTTGCACAGGATATCAGCTCCTGCCTTCAAACAGACATGTTAGAGTTCATGCTTTTAATCGCAACAGACTTAAATAATCTTTCATACTTTAATCTATCCTATTGTTAAACCAGCTACATTAAATCCAGTGCAATATTTATTCAGGGTTACAAGTCTCCAACTGGGTGGTATGACCAAAAATGTACATCACGGTATTTTTCAAAATTCTACCGGTTTTACGGTATATGACGGTATTACATTTTTTTCCATGCATAATCAGGGGTTCCCAGTATTTTCTACTGGTTGAGAGAGGAATTATTGCAGTAGATTCGTACAGTTTTTGGTTTTCCAAGACGTGCTTGCGGCTAAGGTGGTGGAGCAAATTGCTTGTATGTGATGTTTTGAGTAGAATTTACAGCTGTTGCACAAAATAAAAAAAGACTAGTCAGAGCTAAGTCCACCGTAAGCAACGCACGTCCGTGAAATCAGCTTATTTTCACTATTACCGGCACATGCATGTTATTATCAACGTTTGTCAATATGTAAAAGGCCCTTACGGAAATATTCCAGTGCATATTTACCTTCTATATTGTAAATGGGCCTCTAAAAATGCTCATTGTAGTGAGTGAACATGTTGCCTAATAAGTCTCTGAGTAGTGTTTACCTTTTCTCTTCAGTCTCCCGAGTCCTGAGCCATCTTTCGTAGTTCATCCATCGCCGACGACCGGTTAAACTTACTCCATGGTGAAAATTGTAACTGTAACTAGTGCTGCAATGTAATGTACTGCATTGTTAGGCTATTATTATTATTAACAGACATCGATAAACCCTTCCCATATTGTAGACTAAAAAAACACATTCATTTCGCATACAGCTCCCTCACTTTTCTGGTTCACGGGGGAATTTGTAATTTTCTTCTACGCTTCCCGGTCTTTCATTGCAGCCAAACGCGCCACAGTTGTGCATTTTGTTTCAGTGATTTCTGTAATTTTAATGTATTACATTTTTTCCACTATTCGCTACACTATGTCAATGGGAATCAGCTGAATGTTGGGCTCCAACATGGAGTCCACAAAATACGTGACCACCTCGAAACCAATCGCATAACAGGATAGCTCAGAACACTCGATTCCCTAGTTGGCCATACTCTCTCTCTATTATATGGCTCTGTTTTAAACGTTCCAATGTCGCCCACTGGCAACCGTTTCGTTCCATAAGCCATAAAGTGTAAAAGAAAAGAGAAGCTAACATTAAAATACTTGCATTACATTGGCTTAAAAATATATTATTTTCATGTAATTATAAATTCCACTAATAATAAATAGATCCCTAAATTTGATGTGCCTGCAAGACAATTGTAAATAGCTAATCCCCTTTACTAATTGTTCTGAGTTACAAAGCCAAATAATGCGTGTGTTTGCTGTGATGCTCTACGGTACGAAAAATACATGGAATTAGCTGCTTTAACCAACTTTAGTTAGACAAAACAACTAACATTTTCCTAACTTGAGAAAGATAACAGAAAATATATTCACAATTTAGCATGAGGGAAGGCAGTGAAGCGTCAGTCTTAACAAGCATTAATGTCCAATACTGTAGTAGTGGAAAACAATGTTTTGGGATGGATCGCACAACTGAAAGTGACTGACTGATTAGGATTCGTTTGTAACGTAGTTAGTACCGTTTTAACAAACAACACGTTGGCTATTTCCAAGCATTTGATTGATAATCCATGTAGTTCGCTGCTAACGTAAATAATGTGCCCTGTATCTTTGATTGAACAAAACGGTCTTTCTCCAAAGAAATCACAGCTAAATCTTAATGCCATTAGAGAGTCAAAAACAATACTGTACATTTTAAATAATTTATATAAATCAGCATCTTGCGCCCTGGCTGTGCCTGCTGGCTACTAGTCATAGCTCATTGAGAGCTTACGCCCGGCTGGTGCAACAGGTATAAATATAAAGTCAGAAGTAAAGGGCATTTTAGGTCGGAGGTACAGTTAGGACCTATATATCCAGCTAGTGCAACCGGCCCCTGAGCACTACTGTTTACCCTCCCCACGCCTCGCAGTCGCACCATGCGTGTTCAGAAGCGCAACATTGAAAAGGGTCTGAACTGAATCAGTGTTGCGCAGCGTAGCGTTCCGGACGTTATGTATTCAAATACACCGGTATCGCGGTATATAAAAGATTCATATCATAACAAAAATAAACACTGGTATTCGGTGTGAACCGGTATACCGCCCAGCACTACCTTCTCTGTGTGTAAATGTTATGTAATTTTCTGCTGTTATACATGTATGCTTTGTTTCTTTACTTGGGTGTTTACTGGGGTGGCACGGTTCATGAAAAAACATCTGAACCGTTCGTTTCGCTTGTCTCGGTTCAGTGCATGTGTGCGTCGCATGGTTCGTCGGTACACTGCTAATGTGCACAAACCACTTACTGCCGTTGTGAACATTTTCAAAACCTATGTTAAAAAACCAGAAGTGACGAGTGGGATGAGCGTGACAAACTCAACACATGGCAGCTGATTGGACGAACACGTTACGTGGGTCTGGCTGCTCCCAAATTTCAAAACAGACTAATGATAAACCGAAACGTCTTTCTGAAAACAATTAAGTGAGAAATAGGCCATAAAGTTGCTGAATCTGTCTTCATTTCAGATCGACAAAGGTCAGTTTAAAAGATTTTCGGCAGATTTTGAGATGCCGCGAGCGGAACCGATTGCTCTTCAGCGGTGGAGTGTGGAGTGCTGCAAGGTCACGTCACGTGTAGTTTTATAAGAGCTACACTGAAGCTGGAAGTTTGATAAATGCAAGATATTTCAATTGTTGTTCTGAAATATTTCAAATTTCGTTCTTGCATGATTACATGATATAACTATCTTTTAATACTGTATCCTAAATTGTGGATAATTAAGCTATATATCATATGCTGGAGTATATTTCTGGAGTGTTAAAAAAATAATAACAACAAGAAACGTACAGAACCGAAAACCGTGACCCTAAAACCGTGATACGAACCAAACCGTGGGTTTTGTGAACCGTGCCATCCTTAGTGTTTACAGCATTTGTGGTAATGTTTCACGCATGTCATTTTTTTTTTTTTTTTTTTGGGTGCAAAAATAATTTCAGCCTTGGCTGACGATAAAAGTTGTATCGTTTCGTGTATCGTATCGTATGGTTCTGCCCAAACCCAACCTAGGTCAAACTGACTGTCCATTGCAGGCTGTTCTCATGACGATACATACAAAATAAAATGTCATGTTTCTGTAGGCAGGAAAACGTAGACGAAATTTTAAAAAAGTCAGTTTACCTTAACCTTACACTAACCTTAACCTCACCTTACCCTAACATTAACCTCACTAACCTAGCATGTTATCCCTGAACTAAATGTTCCCAAGTACTTTCAAATGTAAACGATTGGTCAATTTTTGGAAGTGTTCCGGTAGAACGGAGATTCAAGTAAGTCTGTCTATGTACTGTGGCGAAATTTCCATTAAATACGGTTACCCACGTCTTGCCATTAGAATGCATTGTACATTGATATCCCTAATAGTTTACCAAATTTGTATGGAGAAACTGAACAACTTTGCATTCATATTATATAACACTACCACTTAAACCCATGTACCAAGACCCAATGAAGTCTTTGTAAAGTGGCATTTAGCTGGAGCTCTTGAGTGCTAGAATGCATCAATAATAACAAGTGTTTTCCAATGCTTTTGCAAAGATTTCATGTGAAGTTTTGATGAGTACCACCACCAAACCTGGTGTTTCCATGGCAATTTAGCTCTTTGAAGAAGACATTTGGCATTTTTTTGTAGTGCATGCTTTTGTAGTGTCATGTTGCCAGTGTTTCCATCTGTAACTATTAAAAGAGGCTTAAGGGACATTGGTAAATCTACTAAATGGCAGTTAAAAAAAGTATACAGTACAGTATCTGTTCGACATTATTGAAAAAAATTATACAGTACAGTATCTATTCGACATTACGGTCTACTTTCAGGTTGAGTGAAGCAACCAGTGGCCTATTAGCATCTCTGAAAAAGCTATTTATCAAAATCTTAACTGTAACTGGCTAACCCCACAACTGGTACTGTAGTTTTAGGCCCCATATTCTCTTGTAGAAAATTCTCAGAAGTTTCACATTTTAACATTCTGAATTCCGTCTTGGTGGCACATTCTGTCAGGGCTATAAATTCTGCTTTGATACAATAGTGTTTTAGTTGGACCTTGTGGTATTCTCAACCGTACATCTCAGAAGTTCTCCCAGATTATGTTCTCAGGAAACTATTTTGAAAACCTGAATTACTTTGTATGCCAACATATTTAAGGTGTTTTTACGTTTCAGCCGCACATTTTGCTATTAGGCAATATTCATCTTTCTATTACGTTGCACTTGCACGTTTTGTTTTGTGGATTCATGCGACAACATTCCACACATTCCATACATTCCATAGCATTAGGGCTGGGCGATAATTCAATATTTATCATTATCGAATTTTGGAAAATAATATAGAGAAGAATATCCCATATCGACATATCGCGATAACAGCTGGTTTTGTTCTGAAACAAAGAAACATCCAACTAGGGCTGAAACGATTCCTCGAATAACTCGAATAACTCGATTACAAAAATGTGTCGACACAAAATGACTTGACTCGAGGCTTCGTTTAATCAATGTTACCAACGTTGTATCGCGCACAGTGGTTCCGCACGGATGATTATTACTGTCGCACACCGGGCTCACGCTGCTAGCGACAATGACTCTGTCTATTTATTAT
>JACXGM010015586.1:0-14115 GCA_016801145.1 Umbra pygmaea | reverse complement strand
TGGGATTGTTCACGTCTTTGAATCAATGTTTTCCCAGACTGTTTGCTTTTCTTTTGCATGCAGACAGGCATTTTCCACTTGATTGTACCCGTAGACTTATACTGCTGCTTAGAACGCACCTTCTGGCACGTTTGCCTCTTTTCCGTGTACTCGCTGAGTAGTTTGTGGTAACTGGCAGCAGAGTCTTTTGCGCGCTCAGCATTGTGTTTTTCCAGAGCCTCACGTTTCCACTGTAGGTTGACTATGCTGGTTATGGGAGCTACACCAAACTGCACCAGTGAGTCGTAAGAGTGCTCGGTGCCAGCTCTGATGACTCTATCGGCAAAATCTCTCTTGAACGCTATCCCGCAGTGCAAGCAGTTCCAAAATTTCTGAAAAGTCCATGTACGCTGAGGCTGCTGCTGCTCCTGTAGACCGGGCATCGGTTGAATCTGAGAGCTCAGGTGCTCGGGACAATCTGAAGCCAACATGATCTTGGTCAAACACGTAGATTCCATCGCAGGCAATGTCCTCCGGCGAGTCTCCCATTCTTACGTGTCCATGATTCAGCTGTCGAAGTGTACAATAGGCAGTGATGTGGGAAAATAACCATAGGAGGGAAGCTATCTTTATATTATATGCAGTAGGTTGTACCGTTTTGTTCAACTGTATCTCAACCCCCTTGTCCAGCGGTAAGGCTATCATAGAGACTCTCTTGGACACAGTTATGATCTTCACCAGACTTGATGCTGTCTCTGTAGGAAAGCCTGATGCTATCAAGTGCTTGAATAACACAATTCTCTCAGCTGTAAAGTTGTACCTCCGCTTGTATCTACGTACGGGGCCTATCATCGCCATGCACATGTAGGACAGCAGCTTGTCGTTGGTGCCAGTCGAGGCTGTGGATCTTAAGTTCATTCTCAACTCTTCAACTTTCAGCTGAGCCCGACACCTGTCCCGCTCCGCATCGAGATACAGCTCTGACAGGATCTGGGCTCTCTGGCGGCTCCTATTCAGCGAGCCGTAAAATTGGTAGAGGCAATGCAATGGGTAGGTGCTCAGATACCTGGGTGCCTCTAGCTCCTCCAATGTGCGGCTGTGTGATTTAAGTTGGTGGAATATTTCTTTACCCAATGTCTTCTGCTTGGTTATCTCGTTGCGTATTTTGAGCGACTCCAACTGCTTGAGGAACTTGATGGGTTTCAGGCTTTCACCTGTGCCACAATCATTCTTGCTCACATCGGTCATGAACACGCTTCCACAAGGTCCGGCTCTCACTATTTCGCTGTTGTCGTCGATGCGGAGGTCGCACGAGTCCTCCATGTCAGCGTGAGTGTCTTTTTGCACAAACATGAATTGCTCATGCCTGAGCGTGAAGTGGTAGCACGAAATCTTTCTCCTCACTTCTTCCCAACTGTCGACTGTGATTTCCGCTTCAAAGTAACACTCGGGACACTCCTTGGTATCCATAGCCAGGTGTGGTAACATGGGGTACTGGAGCATGGGCGAAAAGAAGCCCTGCAGGGCATCCAAGGTGTTCACGGACTCTTCGTGAGAGCATGTGATGAAATCTCTGCTCAGCACTGCGTAGACACCGACAGCTTCGGACAGAGTCAGCGGTTGATTTGGGTTTCTGACTATGGACTCTCCATTCTCTATGCCTCGTGTTGTGAGCCACACTGTGTATTCGTTCACCTGTTTGATACAAGGTTCTTCGGGTGTCGAGCACGATTGCTTGGGCTCCTCAAATGAGTTTACGAATGTCTGCAGTTCTGGGTCCAGCTCTCCCAGTAACCTCGCTCTGCACACCAAATCGTACAGGTCCATCACTCTAAGTGTCATCATCTGGCCTTCGCGAGGCTCGACCCCAGAGCCTCTAGCGCTCCAGGTGCTAAAGCATCTGCGATCTGTCTCTGACCTTCCCACTCCACCAGACACACCATGAGCCCTATCCATCTGGGGTCTTGTGAACACGCTGGATGTTGCACATCACTTCTCTTGGAAACAGAGGGCCAACGTGTCATTAGTTGATCAAATGCCGATATGCCGGTTTCTGCGATGAACTTATCGGGCATGGCATAGTGCGCGGTGAGCTTGTCATGACCTGTCCAAGGTAAGCAGGCCTCTCTCTCTAGGCTGTGCGGCAACTCCCTGAACAGGTACGCCAGGGTGCCCGCTCTCTTTGTATGGCCGGTGGTCACGATGATGCAGCAGCTGATCTCACGAGCGAGTTTCAGCATCTCTTCTCTCCCCTCGCGCACCACAATCACAATATTCGTGTGACTAGGATACCAATCTGGGGAGAGTCTGTCGGCTAGTACAAGCGTTCCAATGACCAGGTTAAGAACCCTGTCCCCCGCAGCGTCTGACAAGCCGTGTACAAACACCGGCCTCAGTCCACACCCGTAAACATGCACGGTGCAAATGTCGTGCACCAGGGAGAGGAACCTGTGTGGTTTGTATCATCCAAGCATCATCCAAGCTCACCCTGTGTCTAGAGTCCTCATTGTGGACGGGTTCAAAAAACACATGTCCTTCGTTCCGAGGGACATTGGGGACAAATTCAATCTCGAGATTAGAATTGGAAACATGAAACTCGAAACTCCCCTCTCACGCCACTCGCTGTTCACCATAATGGGTTTGGGGTTGCCTTCTTTAAACCCTTGCACGTCATGTTCCTGTTCATCTTCACTCTCCTCAGATCCGCTTTCTTCAGTGACCTCCTGATCCGGAGACTCTCCGTCGCTGTCATATAACTCGGTTTCACTTTCATCGGTGCCCACGTCTTCAGCTTCATTCTGTCTAGCCAATGACTCCTTGTAGTCTATCAGGTACCAAAACCTCTCTCGCCTCGGAAACAGTTTTCCATCAGAGCACCTCTTCCAGTCTTGCAGTTGCTTTCTGTACCAAAAGCAGCCCCCCGGGTCTCGAGCTTGCGCCTCTGTGAAATCCTGCCTTCCCGACTCCCATCTATACTTAAGCTCAGACACCTTTGAGCAAAATGAACCCGGGTCCCTGTTGGACCATGGCAAGGGTCTCCTCCAGGTTTTGGGGCCTCGAATTCCCTTTGGTAGGCAGCTCAGCTTGCAAAACTCTCTCAGGGAATGGTTGCAATGAATGTGCACCTCCTGGCAGTCACTCTCCTCAACTTTCACATCATCCAGCAGAGTCTTGATGATAGCGTGCACTCCTGGCTCCCCTTGCATCGCAGACACCTTCAAGGTCCCTGAGTTGGAATGTAACACCAGGTTGCCAGCGGAGTTGACGCGAATGATCCCATTAGACTTGGCGAGCAGAACAGTCACGTACTCTCTATTGTCACACGATTCTTTACAGGAGACGAGGTACCCCGTGCTACGTGTTTTCAGAAGTGTGAGTCCAACTTTCTGTCACAGAGTCCGCTTCTGGCGTGAATACGGTCACTGTACGCGATCTGAAAGGTCCCGTGGCACCCACAAACCAGGCAAGCGCCCGCTGCAGGTATTTGTACACCCCACGTCTTAGGCATTTTATCTCAAGCTCTTCGTGTACCTCGCCCGAGAGCATTCTACACGCTAGAGCCACGACAAACTCAGAAGCTGAGCACACCTCGTGGTGGACAATCAGACGCTCGTGAGACACAATGGTGTCATCGCTGCGGGGATCTCCATCGTGACAGAGAGACGCGCATCACTCTCCCGGTTCGACTATCACGATCAGTTTTGCGATTGGCACAAGAGCGTCGCATTTGAACGTGGTCAGTCCTTTGTTCACCACCTTACAAATGCCTCTGGTCCACACCTCTTCCCTAGGACACGTTAGCACACGGGAGCACAAGGAGTCAAAGCCTCTCCATGCGTCAGGGTCTCGGATTCGAGCAGTCCTGGAGTCAATCTCCACACATCCGAGCACGGCGAGTTTGTCTATCAGTCGATTGCCTCGAGAGCTCTTTAGCCCCGAAGAGAAACTGGCAGGAGGAATGACACACGGCCACTTCACTGTAGCAATGTTAGAGCCCCGGGCACCGATTGCGGTCAGACTTTCAGAGACAGGGTATTCCAGCTCCCAGTCTTGCTCTTGAGATGCCTCAATGGGGGCCTTTTTAAACATCCACCGGGCACCTATCAGTTTGTTCCAAGACCTTTTGTTCACCTCGTACCCCTCTAAGGGATCCCGGCCTCCGCTGCGCATGAACATCTTGTCGATTACAACAACCTTATTTTTACACTTGATGCCTTCTCGTGGGTCTATCGGATCGGGACCGGGCCACTCGGGATCCTCGTTTGTCAACGTCCGTTCTGTACAGCGAGCTGCTCTCTACGACTACTGCCACCGACTCCAGCTTCTGCACCAAGGGCCCCTTGTGCTTCAGGTAGAAAAGTGGGGATTCTGATGCAATCGCTATAGTGTAACCGTCTACCACCGTCATACCCGGGTGGCGGTTGACATCATCATAGGTCTTGCTTGCTAGCCTCATGAACGTCCAATCCCCCAGATTTGTCCTGACCTTACTCGGGAAACACTCTACTTTCTCAAACTCGAACATGGGACCGAGCATCCTAGAGTAGGCTCGTAAGAGGAGCTCCTCTTCGTCTCCGCGAGGTAACAGCTCATAACATTCGCAGAGCTCAAGGGGCTGTATGGGGTCAGGTTTGCAACACCTCAACAACAGAGGTGCTAGCCTGTGATCCTGTGCGCATAAGAAGGCCGCGATCGTGTTTGTCCTCAGCCTCCGAGAGTGTAACGGCGCGTACGTGCCCCTCGTCCACAACGATGCACCTCTGTGTCTACTGAGGGTGATCAACTTGCACACGGGAAAGCAGTTGACCCTGAGCCAAATGGCTCAGGAGAGTGTAGACGGGTGATAGCTCGCCCCTGCCGTGCAGGGCGAATTCGTAGTCAAGCATCACATCTCCGATGTTCATATCAGGCACACAGGGGTGAATGGATCTGTAGAACCAAGTCAGACAGGCGCTCACGTCAAAGTTCTTTTGGCACCTTGTGTGACAGTGACCCTGGCACAGTGCCCCAGTAGCACGCCCTTGTCTAAGCACGCCTCGTAAACTGAGCCACATTCACCTCGGGACCTGTCCGCCCTGATCATTGAGTACTGATTTGATTGTGAGGTTGAGATTGTACTCTGAAAGAGGGTACGAGAGCATGTGTTGTTCACTCTCCTCCAATTCGGTTTCTCGCGCTATCTCAATAGAAGGGAAGAACTCTCCATCTCCTATGGTGGAGGGAGCCACAGAAGAGCCCAGCTTTTGCCTTCGCAAACCAAGCCAGGATCTCTTGTACAGAGGCTCCTTACATCGAGGGTCTCTGAGCGCTGGGTTGTCAACCGCCACGTCGGACAAGCCCTGCTACATTTTTCTGCGATAGGTCTTGAAGACACGTTCGAGTTTCTGTTCCTCGTAGCCTCTCGCATTCTCGCTACATATGGCCTGCTCCACCCTGGACACCTGTACGAATATGCCCTCCTCGGCAACAGCTCCTAAATAATTTTTTGTCTTTGCAGCCTTGGGGGAGTAATTGAGTTGAAAGAAGCAGTCGCTGCAGTTGAGCAACGGCGTAGGCAGGGCGCCGAGTCCTTTGTCCGGTACGATGACACACAGGTCATCTGTAAGCATAGTGGGTACCCCTGACCAGCGGGGTTCCGGTAGAACTCCGTTTGTGTTTGGGATCTTCAACACAGCTCTGCTGTATCCCTGCTTGGAGTGAAAAATGCCACAAGCTCTCAATATTTACAAGTTAACCAGCCCCAGTGTCCGTATCCCGATCGTGATCCTCTTGAAACTTGAATCACAACCTTGCCCATGCCCAAACATTACCAAATGTCCCGTTCTCTGTTCGACCCTCGGAACCCCGTAGATGTCTCTATCTATGTCTGCTATAACTTGATCTTCATAGTCCGTATCATCCTCAGATTCACAATCAGAGCTAAATCCCTCAATGTCTTCCTCGTGGCTTTCTCCCCTAATGGGCTCACCCTCACTTTCTTCAGCCTCTTCCTCGCTCAAGTCCACACCTTCCTCCCCGTTGGTGTCCTCTTCGCCCTCGATGCCATCTAAAACATCTCGGATTTGCAATATCTCATTTTTAAGGACCTCACTCATTACCTCCTCTCCACCCGAAAGCTTCAAGCCCAAGAGCCCTGAGTGTACTCTCAGGTTGGAGGCTACAAGCTTTCTGAGTTCTGATAAAATCAAATGGGATTTCACCGTCAGCCTGATACAGCCCTTTTCCGAGGCCACGAAGGATTGTTTCAGACACAGGTATGACAATAGCAGAACCTGAGCCTCTCTTAGGTTCAGAGTTGATGTGAACGAAAGCTGCATGGGGCTGCAAGTGCGCTCTGATTCATCAACACTTAGCTGCCTGAAAACATTGAATGCGTACATGATAGCGACACACCCCGCAAAGCTTAACACGTACGGAGCGACAATGTCCATTGTCCCTGGCAGAAGGCATACCGATTGATTGAAGAGGTGACCGCTCGACCTGAACCCTCTCGGGAGGACCCTGTGATACTCTAAGCTCCTGAGGACACGCAGCATCGGCACTTCGCCCGCGGAACGCTCTTTCCGTAGGTGCACAACTTTGTCATCTTCGTTCAGGTTGCAAGATATCACAACGGGAGGTACGCCTGGATTATCACTTTCGACTTTAAACAGAGAGTACCCGCATGGGAACCATTCTGTTACATACCCACTCGGAGCCGATGAGCTACTACTCCTCATGTCTCGGATTCCCTTTGTCACGCCAACACTCTTCTTAGGTACAATCACCACAGCGTCTCTCAATATGTGTCTCAAGATCACCACGTCCTTGTTATCGGCAAGAATAGAGAACCCCGCTGGGAGTCTGGTCATGTCTCTGAGACATGCCAAGCCCTCACGATCACAGCAGTTGGGTGCATTTGAGTGATTATTCGCTTGAGGCTCAAGTTTAATCTCACGCGGGGTGCAGATGTTTCGAAGCATCGAGCCTGGCTCTAAAGGGTCCAGGTCTATCAGGTCTATACCTTCCCCTCCAACAGGCAGAACACATTTCAGTTTAAACTGCCTTCCCAACTTGTGGTCTTCTATAGCCAGAGCGCACAGCGTGCGGACAATCTCCTCTCGGCAGCATTCGTCAAAGATCAGACAGATGTCAGTCTTCCACGAGGCTACCAAGCTGTAAAGAGATAGACCATCAGTTGTGTAGATGTAACCCTTGTGCACCTTCAGGCCTCGAATGTCACGCTCCTTGACCGTGTAACACGACTGCCAGTTTGAACACAACAAGCCTGCAAAGGTATCGTGTGAGTCTGAGCGTCGACAGATGACCAGCGCCAGCGAATGCTGAGCTCGTGCTCTGCCGCGGTGTAGCCTAAAAGCCACATCCGGGAACACGGATAGGGTCCCCTCGAAGACCCCAAATGTGCTATCCCTGACGGAATGTTTCCTTGGGCGAGGTGGGTCTGTGAAATTCTCGATTTGCACCATGCGACCCCCTCCGTCAACCGTTGTGAACGTACCCTCTCCGGTCTGCATCCTATACACTTTATTGGATATCCTGAGAGGTGACAGAGAAAGACACCGCTTCAGTTCGCTCTGATACATGACCCGGCACCTCACCGTGAACCTCAACACCCATTTTGGATCCAATTGGGCAAATACATCGCTGCAGCTGCCAAATAGGTGCGAGCGTTCATCGTCCATGAGCTGGAGCCTTCCCCATCTGAGGCAAGTGTAGATGTAGAAGATGTACTTATCACACATGCGAACGACAGACCCAGCGCTACACCTGTTGAACCTCATAGCAAAGTGAGGTTTGTGTCCCTGACAAACGGGCACATTTGCATCAATCCAATGGTCTGCCCGAAAGATCCCCTCTCGCTCTGGAAGCGAGATGTCACATTTGATCATTCTCTCCCCTTGGGGGACACCCTAATCAGAGTGGTTACAGATATATTCTCAAAATACGAGAAACTCATCAATGACAATGCAATGTCCTTTGCGAACGAAGGCTCAGCTCGGGCCTCCGGTCGCCGTGACGCTTTCCAGGGGAACACTGTGGAATTAATGGAACGAGGCTCCTTTGACAGTGAATATGAGAGCGAGAGTGATCATGAGTCCCATGACATCAGCATGAGTTCAGAGTATTCCTTCAATGATACACCTCAGAACCCGCTTAGAGTCATACGATTTGAGGACAGCGACAGTGAAGAGAGTATGTCAATATACTTCTCTGACCTGGACTGCAATGCAGATTACTCTGCCTACCACCAAAAGGATGACGGCACTCCCCAGACTGACCAGAGATGCCTTCCTTCATGGAGAGTTACACAGTGGGCCACCGGAGACCTAGATAGAGAAAAATTGCCTGGAGGAGTGCACGGGGGCCGATTAACCTGCTCGAAGCACAGATGCATGCGATGTGAGGCCTACGATGCTCACTGTAAGTCCGCGGCCGAGAACTATAGACGGACCCTGACCAACTGTTCATGAGCTCAAGAAGGTCCTAGAGAGGTACCCCGAGCTTAGGTTTGACTCAAGTGACCATCATCTCAGCTACATGGTACAGGCTGCACAAGGGCGCAACAACATGGTGCAGGAGATGCTTCGCTTGGCTGCAAAGAGACAGGTGCGCAAGGCTCTCAAACAAGAGCCTGACGAGGAAGAGGCTAAGTGTGACCACGCCATCGCTTCGGTTCACGAAGCCCTAAAAACGTGCTTCACCGACAGCAAGGCACTCAGGATGTTACTCTAGCTCTATACCAATCTGTACCTTAGATACATACAAGTGTGGAGAGAGATGTGTTCCAAGGTATCACGGGACATCACTGTGATAGAGTTTATGAACCTGACTCAGGACAGGCCAGGTGTAAGCCATGGGGAGCCTTGGTCTGAAGCGAAAGCCTATGTGGCTCGAATGCTAGATAAGGTGGGCTCCATAACCCCCAGGGCCATAGGAGACGCTTGCGCCCGTGTGCTAAGAAATATAGATTTCAAACTCTCGTCAGCGCCTGCGGATTTCGACAAACTCAAAGTGGTCATCGACGTTGCGATAGAGGACATTCGCAGCCGCCTGGATGCGAGGTCACAGCAGTGGAGTTGGGATTCGTGCATGAATGACCTGTACTTTGACATTCGCAGCGACCTCACGGTGCTTGAGGCCCTGGTCGGCGTGGGAGAGATCTCCGTGAAGATGCTACTGCACGAGAGGTCTATGCTCGTCTCGCAAGTGAGAACAATGACCAGGAACGAGGGCTCGCTGGAGCTGCAGGTGGCTCAGACTTGATCCAAGCTCAGAGAGTCTGTGACTCTGTGCCGATATGCAGAGAAGAACACACTGCAGTGACTACCCTTGTCAGTTGGGTGGCAACGGGTGATGCGGCAGAGTGTGTAGCTACTAAACTAGCACTTGTACCACAGATGGTGCGTCTACACCATGGACTCGGATTGTGATTACCTGCTATACGGCAAGCTAAATGACAATTCGGAAGAGCACAGGGTCGAGAACGAGTCGTGTCTACACTGTTCCGATTGCCATATTCAGGAAAAGGAAATATGTTGCAGCGGTATACATAGTACACCCAATGTGTTGTTCGACCGAGCACTGACCGGGCGCATGGTACCTTACGTGGAAGTGCTAGAAGTGACAGACCAGTCGACTTGGACCGAATATGAAAAGTTTACCAAATCTGAGACCCCCATACGCTATGTCCAGGACGGCAGCATTATATCGCTCCAAGGCCCGATACATATGCAGGACGTGTCCCTGAATGGCACATTCGAATAAAAATCTGAATAAAAATGAGTGTAGAAAATCGGTATTGAGGTTGAGACTCGCAGGTCTGATGTGTATACATCTGCCAGAACTAAACAGAATAGTCCTTGAACAAAAGAACGATGACGGCTTATTGTATTTGACAAACAAGGGGCTGCCGATCAAAGAAAACATCAACGAAGGCATAGAGTTGTTTGGACCCTTTGTCTGTGACGCCCTGATCGCTCCAGTGCTACATGAAACACTTCGGTCAGACTGGATCGAAGAGCGCAAGGAATTGTGGGAGACAAACAATGAGCTGAAGTTAGGATGGGCTCAGGGGTTTTACGATTGGAAGTGTGTAACGAAGAACAGGAACGGCTGCGCTGTATTTGCTCACGATCTAAGGTGTCAGACTAAACCCAACAGCGTGCACAGTTACAGAATCACAACGCACATCTTGGACAAGATGAGATGGTGCGGATACACTCCTTGGCCCGCCGTGCAGGCAGTGCGCTGCTCTGAGGTTCGCATTGGCAAGATCGCATGTGCCGAATGTAAGACTCGACTCTTGGCATCTTGCGTGTTTCTCATAGAGTGCGCAGCTGTGGAGGTGACTCGTCAGCACGATTGGCTGGGGCGAAACGAAGCTGTGATTCAACTGTGCTGGCTCCTGTACCAAATCCACAAGCCTCAGGAGTGTAATGGTAAAAAATTGCTTGAAGCCTGGACCGAGGCCATCGTGATGCGCTCCATAAGATTCCAGCAGTACAAGACAATGTCCCCTCCATCTGACTTAGAGGCTCGCATTGTCATATTCTCAATCGATCACCTGCCGGTTGCATCTGAAACCCAGAGCGACCCCATGTTCAAGCAGAGGTACGACAACGGCGGAGCTGATCCTGACCCTGAGCTGCTAGAGGCCATTACGCAGAATGCCAGGTTCTCCTCTAAGCGGGAGTCTGTCATTTACCCGATTACAAAGGAGGACGAGTTCAACATCTCGACCGCTGTTGACGTCCTGACCAAGGCTCCCAACGCCATGGAAGCCAGGGCCCAAGAGGTTGACGTGATAGCACGAGCTCTAGTCTCACGCTTCCCTAGAGTTGCAGCCTCAGCCCTGGACACTCTCACACTCAAGGCACCAAACAGGTGCAAGTTCTCAGGTGTAATATGGCCCCTGTTTGTCAATGCTACCAGGACATGTTATCAGCTGTACAAAGCCCTGGACCTCCCTGTGTCGCCCAGTCCCGTTTACACACTTGAGCTGCTGGCGAGAGCGTGGAGATGCATAACGCCCAAATTGCACAACCAATCCATACCCATGAGCACCGGGGGCATCGTGAAAGTCAGCTGCGAGCATTACACTAAGCACCTTATGGGTCCCGTGAACACTCTAGTCGATCTCAGTCTGATAAGCGAATCTGAAAGGAACCTGATGATCGAGGTCTTGAGTAAAGGAGTTCTTCCTTGCTTTGCAGGAGAGGGTGACAGCGTGCCTGACCGACTTGTGAGCTCCACCGTAGCGCTAACCTTTGCAGCTTGCGGGCTACAGGTTTTCGGGTTTAAAAAAAAGGACAACAACACCAGCGCCCATTGTACAGTTACCTCTGCGGGCTTGTTGTACTTTGCAGCGTGGTATGTGCTTGTGTACATGGGCACATTGCACACGCAAACCGTGTTAAAGAAGCGATTGTCCCGAAACGGTACGGATGCTGACAAACATCTATGCGCAGCTCTGAACCTCGAACGGGTGACGGAGCTTGCAAAGACTTTGACAGCAGAGAGACTGTACACGCTCTACGCATAGTGTTTGGTGACCTGCTCGACGTAGGCACCATCCTACGCATCGCGGAGCTATACATCCCAGAGCTTCTGACCCAGTTGCCTTACATGAAAAAGCTGAACTGGATTCCCGGCAACGTCAAGAGCACAATAGAGGTTAGAGACATTTGGTTTGTCAAAGAGCACGGTAACGGCTCGTACTTTGAAGACAACGAACCTCCCTTCACGTACCTTGGCAATCTGGCACACAGGTTTCACAGTAGCATCGAGGGTACGTTGACTAGGTGTCACGCTAGACCGATTGCACAGGCCCTGAATGGACCTGACAGCGAGATCGACAAGGGAATCATGAAATTCCCTTGTATGACAAACATCGCCTCCACAGTGTACGGGAAGACCCCTGGCAGTGTGGACGTGGGAAAATGTCAGATCTTTCAGTGTACACTCATAGAGGCCCTGTGGGTTCTCTTTATGCACTCTAAGAAGACTAGCCTGGCAGCAATGGCGGGAGCAGCATCGAATGTCACAGCTGCACCCGTGGAACCTTCCACACCCGACGCTCTAGCCATGATGGTACACCTAGCAGTCAAAAGTTTCAACCTCGAGACTGACACGTCGCTTGGAGTCTGCAATGACATAAAGGCCATGTACAATAACCTGTATTATCAGGAAGGAGATTTTATCCCCATTACAGCAATTGTAGGAGGTCTGTTTGGAGTCAACATGGAGTTGAATGTTGAGGGCTTCAACTACTACATCATCAGCCAACATTACCATGAACTCTGGGCTCCCGGTACTCTCAGCTACAATAGCGGTGCCTGGTACGTGATGGACGTACCGCTAAGATCTCAACTTTGTCACCTCGATACCCCAGGAGATGCATACCAATGAGTGTTATCACACGGGCACATTAGGCACCTACTTCAGGCTGAATGATTTGAAATTGGCCAAGGTGCCATCTGACAACTACTGTGGATTTCACACAGTAGCTGTGCTATTGGGTGGTATCGGAGACAGTGGCAAGTGTGACCACAATGATCGCGAAAGGTTGGTCAGTAAAACTGCTATATAAATACATAATAGGGAAGAGAAACCTTGAGGAAATCTGGTTGTACGTAAGACTTTGTGAAAGTGACACCCTGCAGGGTCTAATAGATCACAGAAAACTCATACCCCATCTACAACCCGGATTATACACATTTCCTGTTCAGAGAACACCACTTTGAACCGGTATTGCATGTTTAATGTTGTGAATTGTACAATTGTCCCATGTGTATTCTTTCAAATTGATGTAGAATAAAAACTACTGAGACATATATATAGTTTAAGCAGTTTATTTTATCTAGAAAGTACATATCATAAACATGGGACTACAGTGGATGTATCATAAGGCAAAACTGAGTAGAAATTAAGAACCAGTACATATTCAAAAGTACACAATAGAAATGTAAAGTCTATAAATGTCACTCACTATTGTGAAACACAATCTGGTACAACATCCCTGTACACATTCCCTTATCAAAGCCAATCATTAAGAACCAAAAATGCATGTATAACGTTGTGAATCTTATCATTGCCCGTACGTCTGCTTTCTAAGACATGAACAATACAACAGCAACTGAGATGTGTACATAGTATAAGCAGATCAGGACATTTAGAAAGTATATACTAAAAATACAGGACTACAGTATATGTATCTTAACACACAGGTAGGTGTAAATAAAGTCAAATCTGACAAAAGTACATGGATAGAAATGTATAGTCCATAAAATTCATTAAATATTGTTAAACTCTGGTAATTCATCCCGGAGTTAAGAGCAGCTCCCTGATCATATTGTTCTCTAAGGGTGTCCCTAGGATTAAATTCTTTTCAAACAAACACAAGCCTTTTTCAAAGCAATACAACTGGACACTGTATCTGATGCTGAGTTTAGGTCCTGGTGACCGAGACTGCCGGGTTTTGACACTCTCTTTCCTTTGGCTGCACGACCAGTTTTTTTGTGTCTCGTACCCTCAGACACCGGTAACATCGTAGCCAGTTTTGGATCACTATGGAGAACGGGCTCCACTATAATGGCTTCGTTCCACCGGAAAACCTGATTGTGTGAATATACGTGAAAAGGAGCATTGTCACGATTGTCGGTGTGGTGCGTGTGTAGTGGAGAGAGGAGGACTCAGGCAGGCAGTGTGGCAAGCGTACTTGCTGGATTTATTGGGATCGATCCGGAAAACTCAGGGCGAACAGGTTGCAGGGTACGACCTATCCAAATATGCATATCACAAGATTCCTAACACTATAGACCACGTGCTATTTACAGCTGCATGGAACGCTGAACACTTAATACAGAATTATACTCCTCCTGGAAATAGGCACACTCTACTTACATGGAGTGACTGGCACAACGTCAGAAAGGAACTATCTAATAAACACTCACTGCCTATACACATGGACATAGGTGACTCACGTTTCACAACCCTGCTGAATGTAATCCCGGACCGACCTTCAATGTCTCTGGCACATACACCAACGTGACAATATAATAATGAATCGCGCCCTCCTCTCTTCCACCTAGGACTGATATAGGAACCGAGCAGCCAGCTGACAGTGATTAGGTGATT
>JACXGM010015585.1:0-21165 GCA_016801145.1 Umbra pygmaea | reverse complement strand
GTTCACCAGTTTAGAGATTTCAGTTCTTTCACCTTTGTTCTTCTAAGCTTGCTTCTTACAGGAAAATTGTTGTCATAGATTTTATTAAATGTTCGAAAAACTTTGTCAACGCTTCCTTTCTTTGGAACAGCAATAGGCTACTTGTTTGGCAGATCAGACAAATGCATTAAGGACATAGCATGGAAATGGTAAGTTTTTGATTTTTGCTTGGTATCGCACTCATTTTTAAATGTTTGGAATTTGTTTTACATTTGTATTTTGCAAATTAATGTCATATGTGCTACCAAATACGGAGATTAGGCCTAATGCAAGCTTCACTATTTTGCGCTCTGTGCTCCGAGTTCGAAGCTCTTGGAAATCGCGAGGCAGACTACACTTTAGTTGTCATGGCAACTGAACAAACAAAAATCTTGCCTGGTCAAAATCTATTTTTTAAGTGCAAGTCAGAAAGAAACTAAATGGAGAAGTAATGATGTTTTTATATTTATTTTTATGAAAAAAAAATGTAGCAAAAGCATTTACAAAAAATGTGCGATCTACCAGCATTGTCTTTGCGATCGACTGGTAGATCGCGATCGACCTATTGGGCACCCCTGCCCTAGTATAAGTGTATCTACATGTATGTTTCTGTGTGTCCTGGTCTGTGTTAGTGTTCTTCTTCTTCTTCTTCTTATTTGGGTTAATGGCGGATCGCAACCAACTTAAGATGCATATACCGCCACCAACTGTACCGGAGTGTGAGGCCGATCACGGCCCACCCAAATCAACACCACCCACCACACCCCACCACCCTAGATATTAAAATACAGCCCACTACCCCCCCACCCCACTACCTACCCTCCCCCTTCCATTTCATCAGCTCGTGAACCATCTCCCCCGTGACGTCAATAAATCCCATAAACTCCCTAGCAGCACACACCACAACATCTATCCTAGCATTCCGGCTCTTAAACTGACTACAAACATTCACCACACTACACAGAAACGCCAAAAACTCAACCCTGCCCACCACCATCAAATCCTTACCAACCACACACTCATACTTACACGTCTCAGACAACACCACACTGTAAACACCCATACCGTCATCCAACACGCTCCTTCTCGACCTGCACACCAACCCCTAGTCCCCCTACTCTCCGCATTGCTTCCGCATACGTGACCTTATCCACCACCTCAACCCGCTGTGCCTCCGCCGCCCTCTTCTGAACCACACACCCTCCAAACGCAGCACTGTGCTCCCCACCACAATTACATCACCTCACCTTATCCCCCACCCCACACTTACCATACTTATGCGCACCCCCACACCTACCTCACCTACCCTGCCCTCTACACACAGCCATCACATGCCCCACAATGCCCGCTGACAATTAAAATACCTAAGTGGCGGCGGCACATATTCCCTCACAAAAAGGCAAAGAAACCCTAAGTGCACCCTACTCAGCATCGGCCCTCTAAACTCTAACAACACTGTGGGACTCGCCTTCTCTAACCCCAGTGCCCTACTGCCCATCCGTTTTGCGTCCAACACAACCCCTCCCGACACCACCTCTTTCAACTCCTCCATCGACAGATCCCCCCGGAATACCCGTAATCACCCCTCTCACCTTCACCGCACTCCAAGGCACCATACGCTTCACCTTACCCCCATTCAACACCTCCAACTTCAGCAACTTATCCCTCAGAGCCACACTACCCACCACAATAAGAAAGCTCCTACCACTCAAACACCTAGCATCCGCCACCCTCCCAACCTGTTTCCTAATTGCCGCAGTGAGTGACACCGGGTGTAACAGCTTACCTGTCGGGGCCGAAAACACCCCAATAACCGTATACCCCTGCTCCCCACCAAGTGCTGGCCCTTCACCCTCTACCGAACTACTCTCACCACCCTCTTTCTTCCGCGCCCCCTTTTTCTTCCTCCGAACATACCGTGATTTCTCAAACCATACCGCCACACCAGCAACAGCCACACTCCCATCCGAACTCCCCTCCATGTCGACCTCACCCCCGGCACAGCCGTTGCGACCCGCCACCAACACGGTGTTCCTCCTGTTTTCCCTTTCCAGTGCCAGTCTATCCAATTCAATGATCTCAGCCAGCTCCTGCTCCAACTCCGCCGCAGTGGAACCCCATGAGGACACCATGCCCAGAACAGCTTTTAAAACCTCCCGCTCCATAATCCGGAAGTCCATGCGCCCACTCCCTCTGTGTGTGTTTGCTTCTGTTCAGTTTGTCTATTACCCACAGGTGGCGCAAATCAGGTCATCATTGTGATTACCACTTTACAAAGACTCCTCCCTTCCATAATCCTGTTCAGCTGGTACGGTCATCATCATCCTATCCCATCATGCCCTTCATCGGAATAAATGGTGCCATTTTGTGTTTGTCTCTCTGGTTGTCAAGCTTAAGTGCTGTGTTGGTGAAGGTTTAAGCTGTGGCTGTACTTAGTTGTGTTGGGGTGTGTTTGTGGCCAGTGTAGTACGTAGAGACTTTTTCTCAGTCTGTGTTGGTCTTTCTTGATCTGTTCCATATTTGTGCTCTGGGTCGGTTGCAGTTACTGTGTTGCATTGTGCCCTTTCTTGTGAGAGAGAGTGGGAGCTGTGTTTTTTTGTGTTAGGCCCACAGCAATGGAATGATTAGAAATGACATTTCAATTCAAATCAATGTAGGAGAATGGTCACAGCGGCGACCATTTTAGTGTACCATTCCAGTGCAAAGCTCTAACAGCCTAATTCCTCATTAAACTGTTTTCCGGCAAATTGCGGACTCACTAGATAGTTTTGCAGCAGCAACAGAGTAGTCAGCAGTGCTAACATATCTCTGTGGTCTGACAGTAGATGGTGGTGTTTGCACCTTTCAGATGGTTACGATCTGCCATTAAATCAAAGAAGATCCCTGTGGCCTGCCTTGTGTGGAAGAGGAATTGGAGAGTGCTGGATTTAATTGCATTATAATTCTATTGGTAAGTCATCACAATATATTTAAAGTGATGGTTCGGAGTAAAATAACCCTAGGGTCCTTTGCACCTTGATCTCGAGCCAAAGAACCCTGCATAAGCTTTTCTCCCTTGTTATAACATTGATTGAGTTAGCGCTATCAGCCGAATGGCTTAGTGCATGCGCTAATGGAACCAAGGGTGTATCTCATAAATAACCTCATAATAATGCCCGGAATGGTACCAAACTTCTACAGTAGTACAAATAGGTTCTCTACTTATAAAACAAGGCATTTAAAATGTAGTAAGTACATCAGAAATATATTTAAATAACACTTGCCTGATGGCTGCTACTCTCGGCTGATTCTGCAATCTCGCGAGATCCCGAGAGATATCGCACAGAGAACAACATGTATTGCCTAGCAGTTGTTTTTTACAAGGATTTGGGGATTTGTTTTAGTGCTGCGCCAGAGTATACATCACCTGTAGGTATACTCCCTTGTCAAGGCACACTAGTTAGATCTGGGAAAACCTCCCCCTGTACTTTGGTTAGAGCACCTCGTTTGTGTTTGGGATATAGGACAGTTTAGGGGTGGGGATATTATATATCTAGCCCTTTCTCACAAAACTATTATTTCTTTATTTTACCATGGTTTAATAAAGCCCTTGTTTAAACAGTATAGCTTTGTGTGTCTGTGTCCTTACTCGCACCCACAACCCCATATCTCTTATACTGATTAGCAGTGGGGTGTCAGGTTCCCCTCCTACGGGAGCTGAAATATAACACTGCCAAACAACACTTTTGCATGAGGCTTTGGTGTACAGTATGTGTGTATGTGTGCATGTGTGTTGTGAAGGTGTGCACACTCGCAAAAATAAAGATTATGATTTTAAATAAAAGAGGGCAGAATGTCTCTGGACAGTTCTGGCTATATGCTTTTGCAATCCTCTATAGCTGGCTGATGATATAGTGTAGTAGTGTGGCCATGATAGATTGCAGACAGGATGTGGTTGGTTGCATGGCCAGCCCAGTGGTCTGTAAGGTAAATCTGTCTTCAGTGTCAGCTGTGTTTACAAAGGTCCCCTGAGGCTATTTCAATCACTGAACTGCTGTGTGTCGGTTCTTCAGCATCCTGATGGGCCCAGTCCAATGCTGTCATCAGACTGCTGTTCTTTAGATAATAACAGAAGGGAATGTCTCCGATCAAAAGCTTTGATGCATCTTAGTAGTCTGAAGTGGTTTCTTCTCAATTCATTTCAGGTGAACGTATGGCATATTTTTCATTGTTATCCTTCATATTGCTATAATAACAGTGAATGCCAGTGAGAGTGGACGCTAATACAGGGTTTTCATTGGTGATCTGATGTCCAGTTGATATCACATCCTGGTCAAGTGGGCTTAAAGTGATAATTGCATGATGATTTTGTCAATAAAGTGTAGTTGTCATAATAGTGTTACTTAATTGAATCTTTTCTGCTTTCTGAAAAAGACACTTTGGAAAATTGAATATTTTATGTAAATAAATTATTGCTGCAATTTTGCCAAAATGAAAAGGAAAACAGTGATACAGTGAGGAGACTTGCCATATCCATGTAAACAACAGAGGATCCTTGGCTTATCTAAATGTCTGGTGACACCAAAGAGACCCATGCAGATACACTATTCTAGTTTAGCTACAGTATACATAGTGCCATTCAGAATGATTGGCAATGATGAACACTTTTTCACAGTTTGTCAAAAAGGCTCACAAAATCCTTTCATACCCACACCACTGAAACTTGACCACTCTGGGTGCAGGTATCGTACAGGGTACTGTATCCATGACCAGCAGTCATACTAGGGGAACACAAACAGCTTGAGTAGGCCAGGTCGCTCACATTTTCTGTGGCAATTTTCTGGATGGATATTTTCATGACCCTTACCTTACGTAACAAACCCCTACCTTACAACACATGACTCAAAACTGGTCAAACTTTTCACAGCACTGTGTTTGGCAGATATTATTATTATAAAGAAAACGTTACCCCATCACTCCCCTAAGCGTGTATGTTATATTACAAGAAACATCCCCAGTGGGAACAGCAATAATGACTGTGAAGAGAATAAGGGAGTACGTAAGTGGTGTCTGTGGCTGTGGGTGTGATAGCACGAGAGAGCAGAAGGCTTATTTCACCCTGATAACTGTTACCTACTTCACACTAATAACTGTTACCAAGGCACATGTAGAGATGGGGGTTGTCACTTATGTAGAGCCTGTTTCCAACCATCCTTACAGTTGTTTTTTGCAATCCTAGGGGTTTGGGAACTGCAATCAGTAGATAAAACAGTACCATAAATCAGCAACTTCATTCAGCAAGGTGAGATAAAGCCAAGTGTAATATTGACTGAAACCTCAGCCCACCCCCCAGGTATTAAAACACATGTCCACTGAGTGAGTCTTAAACGCCAGTGGCATTTCTAATCCAACTATGGTACGGCAGTTAGTTCAGTAGATTTGTTTAAGGAAAGTTTGATAGCTGGTTTCACAGACAGAGAGATAAAGCCTAGCCATGGACTAAAAGATCTCCAGTGAGCTTAAATTCTTTGTCCAGGACTAGGCTCAATCTGTTTCTTTTGAGGTGCACTGTGTGGTTAAAATGCAATTGTGTGTATGTGCTGTACACTGACATCTGTTGTCATATGGTGAATGTAGATTTGTGCATTTTTGTACAAATCAGGTCTCTTGAAAATTTTCAAATAAACACAAAATATGAGTTTTCAATTTGTGCATTTTTATACAATGATGAGGTGTCAATTCATGCATTTCTGAACAAAATATATGACATTACTTTATTGTCCTTTTGTCCAAAAAAAAATCTGTGTCTGCAAAATCATCTCAAAAAGTTAATTATGTTGTCTTAAAGGGAAACTTCACCCTACAGCTATCTGAAGGTGCTAGTAGCTTCTCCCAGACTTTTGTAGAACAATGAGATATGTATCACCCATGCCTGGCTAGTGTAAGAGCAAGATTTGAAATTTCACGGGGAAACTTCATACTCTGAAGTCACCCTATGGTATGAATCGACTGTGGAGATAGGAAAAATGAATATAGGCATGTATTCTGTCACAAAAATAAGCATCCCTGTTATACTGATCTGGCTTTCAAACCTACTGCTTAAATCCTCGGTTGTCTTTGATTTTATAAGGTATAGCTTGTCTTTCTGTGACGTTTCTATCAGCCGTTTTAATGCTAAACAGACGAGGTGGTATGATTTCTTCAGTATGTATAGAACTACAATGCTGGCTTCCTTGTTCCCCCGCCCACCCGGCATGTTCTCTGGATTCTGTGAAACAGTTCGTAACCAAAGTCGCTGGTAACACAACTGCTACTAACCTAGGATTTGCAGATGAGGAATTTTACAACTTGCTTTTACATTCTGAGTGACATCCAACCATACATGTTTGCGCCCGAGTACAAAAAAGCACTTGCTACAATGAATGGGATCGTGGACAACTTAATTGAACCAAAAATGACTGAAGACCGCATATGTGTCACTGAATCACTGAAGTTTTCCACCACACATGGATAGAGACGTAGCAAGAGGACAATTAAGTTTATTAAACCTATTTTCTGTACCTTGATAATGGAGCACACATCGTGTCTGTGGTAATGTTATTGTACTGTATGTTTAGTGTGCCAGCTGTATTCAGTAGCTATAGCTCACTGAGTGGGTAAATGACTATACCTTACTATATATAGGCTACTCTTTCTAGATAAAGAAAAATGGATGGGAGCGCATCGCTTTTCAGCCGCTTTCGGGCTGCAGTGCCAGTTAATTTAGCACGTAGATCCCTTTCATAATCTTCCGACCTAAAATGCTGACTGCAGACCCTAACTTTTTATAGACTATTGTATGTGTGAAAGATTACTCCTTCTTTTTGGGCTTGCTTGTAATTTCTGCAAGCAGGTACAGAACACCAAACGGGCATGATGAATAGAAATTAGACTACAATTTCAAAAACAAATATGTATAACTTTCTAGCGTCAAGCTCTACAGAGGTGTGCTGTTGAATTGACCATGTTCTGTGTCGGTGCGTTCAAACGGGGACGGGCACAAAATTCGCTTGGAATTCTGGGAGTTGTGGTAGCTCAAGTTTAGACGGATACAGAAGCACCCCAGTGGATGCGAAAGGAACTGAAATATACTATCGGCTTTTCTCTGATATATTGAAAAAGAACAGACGTGTATATGACATAAATCATCTATGGTAACGTTTGTAAATGGTATACTATGAAACTGATTTACTGTGGAACAATCCTTTAATGTAGTTAGTTTACCATTGCAAGTATGTGTATTACTGTTGGATCCACTATTTCTAAAATGGGTTACATCCATGGATCCAGTATTTCTAATATGGGTTACATCCATGGATCCAGTATTTCTAATATGGGTTACATCCATGGATCCAGTATTTCTAATATGGGTTACATCCATGGATCCAGTATTTCTAATATGGGTTTCATCCATGGATTAGTATTTCTAATATGGGTTTCATCCATGGATTAGTATTTCTAATATGGGTTACATCCATGGATCCAGTATTTCTAATATGGGTTACATCCATGGATCCAGTATTTCTAATATGGGTTACATCCATGGATCCAGTATTTCTAATATGGGTTACATCCATGGATCCAGTATTTCTAATATAGGTTACATCCATGGATCCAGTATTTCTAATATGGGTTACATCCATGGATCCAGTATTTCTAATATGGGTTACATCCATGGATCCAGTATTTCTAATATGGGTTACATCCATGGATCCAGTATTTCTAATATAGGTTACATCCACAGGCAGTTTACACCTACTGAGTGGTGTCTGTGTGTATTGAATTAATGGGCTAAATGCAAAGTGTTTTTTATCAGGTTTAATGGATAGTGTTTAGCAATGATGTTTAGACTTGAATATGTCAGTGCATGATAACATTCCTAATTGCATTACATCCTGTTCCACATATGGATAATTACCAAATGCTTTACATTAACACAATCATCAACAATCAATGAGCACTACCACTGCACACCGAACACGTTTTTCACATATAGCAGGGGTCTGTATTGTTTGCTTTGTAGAATAGTTCTGAGAATGGAGGATGAGAGTTTTGGGCAAGGATACATTAACCTCTTAAGGCTCAGGATTCCTCTGGCGGGCTATGTAAAGAAAAACTGGACTCGAATCACAGTACACAAGTCCAATTTTTAGGTAACATATATATATCCCATATCTTTACAATGCTTACAATCTCAAGAGTCTAGCTAATGTCTCTCTCTGTTTACAATAGCTATAACAAAAATAAACAATACACCTTATAATGTGAGCTACGTGGCTTGTACACATGCGCCTCAAATAAAACAGGAGGTGGATTAAAATCACTCCTCATAACTGCAATTTTTAAGTAATATATACATGTGTTGTATCTTTACAAAGCTTAAAAACTCTGGAATCTAGCAAATGTCTCTGTTTTACAATAGCTATAACAGCCATAACATAACACAGGCTAATGTGAGCTATGTGTCTAGTAAACAATGACATTATTTTTTTCGTCTCATAGAAAATACAATGTGAATTACAATCAAAGCTCAAAAATGCAATTTTTAGGTTATATATACAACTCTTAAATCTTTACAACGCTTACAAACTCAGGAATTCAGCAAATGTCTCAGTTTTACAATAGCTAAGGCAACAAGATAATTACTAGTCATAATGTGACATACATAACCAGTAACAAAAGCTTTTAGCTTGTAAACTCAGCTGGCCGTTTTTGCATCTCAAATAAAATGAAATGTCGATTAGAAACATGGCTCACAACCTCATTTTTTAGGGTATATACATGTGTTATATCTTTACAAAGCTTACAAACTCAGGAATTTAGCAAATGTCTCAATTTTACAATAGCTATAAAAACCATAAAATAACATGGCATAATGTGAGCTATGTGCCTAGTAAACAATGACGTTATTATTTCGTCTCATAGAAAATACAATTTGGATTACAATCAAAGCTCACAACTGCAATTTTTTGGTCTTTAGTCTTATATCTTTACAAATTACTTATATCTTTAAAAACTCCGACATTTATCGTATGTCTCGGTTTTACAATAGCTATAATGACTATAACATAACACAGCATGATGTGAGCTATGTCCCTGGTGAACACAGCCATTAGTCTGCTAGCAGCTACTTAGCAATATAGCAAACCACAGAGGAAATAACATAATTTAAAAAGAACTTGTACTTACAGTGGAAAATCTTTCTTTTTCATCATCAAAGAGTCTCAGTAATGACATAGAGCATAGTTTCCCCAGGTAAAATGTGGAAATTACTATTTCATTACCATCCATGTACAAGCATCTATTCTGAAACTAACCACAGACACGTTGTTCATAAATCATGGGACATGATTCTGAAACAAAGACACATTTGAAGTGTACTGCTACCCTGCCTGATTTCACAATTTTAACCTAACTACACCAGAGATAGTTTATAAAACACATTGATGTTGATCTGTCTCAGGAATAGATAAAACATCATCATGTTGCGTTTTTTTGTGGAAATATACTTTTTCAAATAATGCTATAGCTGATTGGCTGTTCACTCTGTCAGTCTAAAATTTTAGACCTATGTTGTCATCCCCTGTGGGACATGATTAGAAGTGTTTCCAGGACCCTATCTCAATATATGACTGTGTAGTTGTCTTTCAACGAGGATGTAGAAAAATAAAAACAGAAAAATATCATGCATGTTCTTTATTTCATCTTGTGGCATATTTTTAAAAAAAAATTACACATCCGAAAAATTCTGTCTTTCCATTTAAAAAATATCAACTATATGAATGTACTTGCTTCAGGTCCAGTGTAACAAGAGGATATCTTTGGGTATGTTTTTTTAGGCAGAATTTGACAATTAGGGGTGTGAGCCTTAACAGGTTAAATAGTGAAATTAGGTCATACCTCACCATAGCATCAGTAAGTTAGTTTCCCTCAGAAAACTTTCAAAGTGCAAGAGGTTAACTAATTCATTTTTACGAGACGAGGAGTAGGCAGGGGGCAGGATAGACAAGCTGAGAGGATTGACCACCATCAGAATATCCATGAGCATTCATTGGTTGGAACCAAGGGAGCACAGTATGTGGAAAGGTCAAATTCCTTTTTTCTCTCTGAAATGATAGCTACAGAATGTCTGTCTCGCACACACACACACACACACGTGCATACTATGCGTTTATCATACCAAGCAATCAGCATATTCAACCTATTATATTTTTTATTGTGTAACTTTACAGTAAGTCCACATAATATGGGTGACATTGATGGTCAAATATTAAAATAACATTAATAAATAAATAAATAATGGTTTCTTCAACCTCATTTGACAATTAATTTGAGTTATTACTAATCATAAGCTATTACTTACCTAATTACTTTTGAGATCCAGTAGCATTTTATACCACCAACCTGTGTTAGCAAACTTGGTAACTTTTCTCCTTGTTGTGGCCACTGACATACAGTATGGGACACATGTTCTTTAGTACATTGACAAGAACTCCCACGCATATTCTGGGGTGTACCACAAAATCTGGGCTCTGTAGACAGACAGTATCTGAGGGCCTCTTCCCTTTTTATTCATGGATTTTGAGGAACCCTCCAAACGTTAGTGCCCTGTATACATAGTACCCCTTTTCCTCCAGTTCTGACACCACTGTCTGTGGTTGCTAATATGAAGGTGATGGGCCCCTCAATCTGATTGGCCTATGATTTATCATTTGACTGCAAATCAGTCTGTCATTTTTGTTCTGATTTGACAGAGGATTATTCTCTACCAATTTGCTAAAGTCCCATGTCATCCAACGTCACCTTGCCGTTTCTGTGGCTGAGGAGAACAGAGAAAAGTGCACTGGCTCGATCTGTTATCTCTGTTTAGCAGAAACGTCTCCTAATCGAGAACTGTGTAGCTGGGACAGGTTCACATTAATCATCTAAATTCAACCTCTCCGATGAAGCCTACTACAACCAGAGCTCCACTTTTGCGTTGGGAAGTGTTATGCATTCCGTGCTTGTCCCTCATTCTTAAAAATGCTTTACTATGTATTCTACAGTTTATATTCCACAGAACCAATTATATTATTATCTCAAATCACCTGCCAGATGTTTGTGGAATTGTGTTGTATCTTATTTTCTTTCCATGATTATATTTTTTTATTAGTACCTGTATTGTACCACAAGTTATATTCCATTCTTATTTTTAATTATCGGTTAGCCTGCTGCTACAGTTTTGAGACATCCATCCACAGTATGTCAAACACAGATAAAGGTAGAGGTTCTGTCTCTAGCCCATAGATTGTATATATCACTGGAGGTTACATGTGTGACGTCACCCATTGGTTTGTGAAAATCGGATTTGGGTCATCATTACGGACGCAGACATCTTGTTGCGGATGTGAAGATTTTAGACGAGAGGGAGGAGAAATCTAGCTAGCTAACTGATACTAATTGGGATGCTAACTAAAAACAGTATTAAAACAATGAAAATGTAATGTTACTTACTGGAAAAACTGAACTGCCAACTTCTTTGAGTGTCTTGTCGTACAGCCAAACGCCATAGCCACGCCCTTAACTTTTGCTTTATCGCCAATTTTAAAATCAACGAGACCATAATAAAAAATGAACATCATTATATATTGCAGAAGGCTGAAATCTAGCGATTGAGACCATATACTCATTTCAATCAAGTGAGAAGTGTCTCTCATTCTCATAGACTATTACAGAAACCGAGCTCTTTTGCAACCAGAGGTCTGGCCCCCAGCTGGATTTCAGATGATGCAGGTTTAAGGCACTTCCTCATTTGCGTCACTTTGCCAAACTGGATGCTCACCCTGTGCTCTAGCCCAAACAAGCAAATCCATGCATGTTGATATTTGTTTGCATTGTTTCACACTAACAGCATCCAAAGTTCTCCACTACACTAAAAAAAAGTCCATAAAGGGTTCTTCATTTGTCCCTTTTACGGTTCCTAGAATATCCCATTTTGGTTCCAATTAGAACCCTTTTGGGTTCCATTAAGACCCCTCAGGGGAAAATATATGCATATATATGTAACCAAAACATTTTCTCACTGGAAAAAGGGTTCCCCGTTTCAGATTCCTTTTTTTTAGACTAGAGTGTATAGAAAGCTGTATATGGTCATAAATACATGAAAAGGTTGAGTACCAATATGTTATGCTAGAAAATAGGATTTAGATTCCTATTAAATGTTCTACAAATAGGATGTTGTATTATTACATCATCAATTCATCCTGTTGTTACATTTAGTTGAAGTGTAGTAGAACTGTTCGAAAATAATCGAGAATGGAGAGAGAATTGTGTTTTATTTGGCTTTTCATATGATGCACTTGTCATAAGAAAAATAACTTGTAATAATGAGTTACAAAATACCAGAATAAATCAGATAAATGCTGCAAAACAATGAACTTAACAAGTTAACTATTTGGACAGGTGAAAGACTTTGTTTGGCTCTGTATTACAGTAGGTTATAGCAGTGATTCACTAACAATGGGGCTGAAGTGCTGGTATTTTTCATTGATATTGGATAAACCATTTTGTAATTACATTTTATGGAGCCAAAAGTACATGGACAATTTGCTTCACAGTTTTTATTAGTAATTTTTGTCTGCTCTGTTTGTGTTTAAGTTTAGGCTTTGCATTAAGTCTGTTGCTGGTGTCTATGAACACGAGGACCAAAAATGTCAATGCAATTTTTTTCAAAATCAACAGTTTGGTACATTAGGAAGAAGAAAAAGCGATGGCAATCAACCAAGGAAGCCGACTCCAGGTTGTGACCAAAAAATACTCAGAGAATAGTACCAAAGAAGAAAAAATTAACAACTGCAAAATAGTTTAGGAGATATCTCCAGGCAAGAGGAATGTGTGGAGAAAAAAAATCTACTGACAAACAACCTCAGCTGTTAAATAGGGGGTGGAAGGGGTGTTATGTTTGGGCCATGTTTGTCTTTCATCGGAGCTGGCTCAGTTCTTCAATAAATAGTATATGAACTATCTACTTCTACACAGGCAAACTCAATCCAAATCAGCATGCCTTTCACTTGTTGAAGACAAGATTGAAGGCAGAAGGGCACCTGACAAGCATGAACTTAAGAGGGCAGCAGGGTCGGCCTGGCAGAACCAAGGAGGGCCTCCTGGTGGTGCTCTGGTCTAAGATGCTCACAGCACAACTGCCTCACAGTGGCAAGGGTTCAAATCCTGACCGCAGCGTTCTGACGATGCCTGGGGGTTCAGCATGGAGCGGCGAAATCTGGTATGGGATAGTCGGGAGGGGGTATTTTGTTACATCACTCTGTGTGAGTCGGGCATCAGTTTATTCAATTATATTTGTGTAGGTGATGAATGTGTAACCTCTTATGCATGTATCAATTAAAGGCTTCTGTGTGACAAGCTGTTTGATAACAATCCATCTGGCTTGCAACGCAGGCTTGGAGGAAGCACGTGATCAATCTTTGACCATCCTTCACCTGCTAGGGAGTTGCAGATTCTGACAAGGTTAAAGGGGAATTTGACATGAAAAATTGGGAGAGGAGAAACAACAGACTAGTGATTAGAGCAGATATCTCTATCTGTAAACTCATAGCCTGGATCAGACTATACTTTCTGTTTTTGTCTAACTGTCCCTACTTATTCAAAACAGCACTGCAGTTTCCTTCAAAACAACAGTATACTGTATCTCAAACTCCGAATGCACTTCCCCATAGACATTAAAAGAGGATGACAACATGTTTACTGATGTATTTTCTTTCAGACCTTCCCTGTTCCACGTGATACCTGTTGTGAGCCTCAAACATCTTGTAGATATGTGTTGTGTCTCTAGCAGTGAAAAATACCAGATAGGATTACTGCAAAATACAGTTAGAGTTCAAGTGTCATTTGGCACGTAAGGGAGTGCCTACAGACTAGGAACAAGACAGGATCAAACATGAAGCTACACAGTATGAAGTTTAAAGTCCTCCTGTACATTAGTCTTGTTATTCTGCATTTCACTGTATTTCTGAACCTAAATAAAGCCTTCACAGTTCACATTGTGCGACTACTAGTATTGCTACGAGTCGAGGACGTCTCAAGGTCGCTAGGTTCCATGGTTGTAAAGTTTGCTGAAGGAAATGGAACATGTTTTCTATTTCATCCGTCGTGTATTTTCTCTAGCTGACAACATATTGCAGTGAGAAGAATAGGTTATAGAAGTCACAGCGGCCAGTATTTCACACCTAATAGAAATGGGATAGGGGGCTTTCTTGTCATTCTTGTAATAGAAATGGCAGTCAAAAATACAATTCTTTTAAGGTAAATTCTGATTCATGGTGCAAAACACAATGTCAACTGTCAATGTTTAAAGTGAAGTGTATCCTTCCTTATTTGCATTTTCTAGACCTGGCTACCGTTATTGGGTTTAAATAAAATCACACCTGATATGTGGCTTTGAGTAGTCCTTCAGCAAAGACTTTATTTTCCTAGCTGATTGTTACCTCTGAATGTAAACAGATTCACATGTACTCAAACCTTTAAGACTATTTGGGAAATAAGGAAATCAATCAGCAAATGTTTTAGTTACAAATAGCGAAGACTACATCATAAATGTATATTTACCTTTACTGACTATATTTAAAATCCAAGCTGTTTGTAGAATAGTTAGGTTAGAATACATTTGCACAGGATGGCAGTATTCCTCATTGCTAGGCCTATCAACCAGCAGCAGTTGGCAGTCTGGTACTGAAAAGCATCTGTCTAAATGTTTGTCATGGTTACCTGGAGTCTTTTGAACTAGTTTCTTTCTCATCTGAGTGAAAATAAAATGTGCACACCATCTATTAGTATTGACTTGGGATGTACAGTAAATCACTTTGCAGAGAGCTTTGCATTTAAATGAGAGAGAGAGGTGCAATGGAAAATTCCATATGTTTATCTCTGCAGCAAGCTTCAAGGCAAATGCATTTTCTGCCTTAAGATGTCTGCTCCTTTGATAGGAACATATTTTTTATTTTTCTTGGTAAAGAGCACACCTTGGAGACCTGTCAGTTGGCAAAAAATTTCATTCAAGCAACTTCTCATCACTATGAAGTGATTAAACCAGTGTATTCACTTAATGTCAGGGAGTTAAAGGGGAAAAGCAGTCTATATCAGAAAATTACCTTATTTTTAGTCCTAACAACTGTTTTTTTTTGCTTTCATTTTAATATTTTTAAGTTTAGCAGCAGTAATCACAACAAACAGTGTGCAACTGCAGGAGCAAACAGATGACCAAATTGAAATCAAAGTATCACGGAAATTGATTTAAAAGTAAAATGTTACGTGTTTGGAACTTTTCATGTGGATCACTGAGCTTCACAGACTTCTTTATTTGAATTTGTAATTTAAACCCTGAGGTAAAACTGTTCTTGCACTTGAATCAATACAAAATGATCCCAAGTGAAACATATAAGATCCATTAAGATAGAAAAGTATTAAAAGAGACAAGCAATTTGTGGTCTGTCCATCAGCTGTCAAAATGTTGTCTCTATCTTCTGTGTCAAATGCTTGTCTTATTCTCTGTCTCCCCTATGGACACATTTGCTGAATTCTTTTAGATTATTAGCACATTTCATTCCATCCTTGTGAGATGGAGATTGGATACCTTTCTAAACATAGGACTCTGTTAGAAACAGCATTTCTATGCAACTAACATCAGTAATTTATTTTCTATACCAACATCCTTAAAATAGCTAAATGCTGTGAACACTGAGTACTGTATTTACATATACTCTAGAAGCAGGTCCCACCAAACACACCGTTTTATTGGCTAAACCAAGTGGTCCCTTCAGTTTCCATTATGTTAGAAAGTCTGAGCATGGCTGAACTTGTTATTTCCAAAACAGCCTCTGACCAGTAACTAAATGTCACGATGAAATCTTGAGGCAGAAATATAAGTAATCAATCTTTCTTTTCTTAAACAACACAGTTAAGTTGTTTGGCACTCTTAATTAGGGTTATGTAATTGTATAAACTATAATGTTTAAATATTTTCTATTTCTCTGTCCTCTTTTCTGTTTCTTTCCCTTGTGTCTATTGCCTCTTCAAAGTTGTGCTTTGTTAGGCTGTATCTTCCCTCTGTGTCCGTCAAGAAACAGGGTCACTGAATTGATAAGCTACAGCCAGCAATGCTAATTTTCCTGCAAACATCATCTCCTTGGGAAAGGATAGTGGTGACATTATCATGTTATGAGTAGGACTTTCATCAGCAGGCCCAAAGGAAACCTGTCAGGATTGTGGGCAAGATGGATAGTGCAAAATATCGGAATATCCTGATTCCTGAAGTAAACTGGCATCAGTCTGCTAGACACCTTGGACTGAGGCAGAGGTTCACTATTTAGCAATAAAAAGCCACAACAAAGGATAAACAGGAGTGGTTTAAAAGAAATTGCATTTCTGTCAAAGCCCAGATCTCAATCCAATTGAGAATCTATGGCAAAAAATGAAAGTTGCTGTTAACCAACAGTGCCTATACTTTGTAAGTGAGCTTGAGCTTATTTTCGAGGAATATAGAAAAATCACAGAAACCAGATGCGTACATTTACATTTTAGTCACTCTCGGTGAATACAGAGACATTCCTCCTGGAGCAACATAGAGTGAAGTGGCCTGCCCAAAGACGATTGGCACAGTCGGGAATTGAACAGTCTACAAGTCTGACTCCCTAACCACTGATCCATCTAGGGTATACAGTAACTTGGTGATTTGTTGTGCTCAAATACTTATGATAATTTCTGAAACAAAGAGAGGGTTGGGTCGTTTATAACCAAGACGATACAATTCCTTCTTTGTTGACACACAAGCAGTGTTGGGAAAGTTCAATTTCTACATGAACTAGTTCATAGTTCAGTTCACAAATTTTAAAATGAACTTGTTCAGTTCATAGTTCATACTTCAAAATTTTGAACTAAGCTCACTGTTCCAAAAATTATCTAGTTTTTAGTTATTTTTTTCTATATGTTGCTGCAAGCTATTTTTTTTCAAAATGATTGCCACAGCCCTTATAGAAGCACAGACAGCAATTATTTTTTATCAGTTGTAACACTGAAACTATGCGTCAGATATCATGTTCATGTCCAATTTTGAATCCTTATCCAACCAGGGTTTACAGTACATTAGCATTGAGGGGACAGCATTGCCCCATTGTTGCTTTAACGCTTGTTGCTGTCCATCCAGTCAACACTAGTAGCAGCTACAGCTTTCACCCCTACAGTATATTCTCAAAAACATGAGGAAAAATTAGCTGCTTGAATGGCCATTTTTAAATGTACAGTAGCCTACAAAAAACAGCTATCCCGAACCCCCCAAAAAATAACCTGTTTTAGTGCAGGGTTATGTCCTACCTCCTTGCAGAAATGTTTTTTGTTATTTTTTCGTCTGATTTCTGTCTGTAATGTTTTTAGTTTACCAAAATATAGTCAGTGAAAAGTAAAAGTACCCAACTTTGAGAAGCAACATCTCCGGGTGTCATTAATCCACATGGACAAACCACTACTCATTATTTGCATTGGCATTATTTTATCAGTGGAACCCGCTCTTTCCAACCATATTGGTACCATGTCGGTTAGTGATGGGCATTTCGGCTCTTTTCAGTGAGTCAGCTCATTTGGCTCAGCTCACCAAAAAGAGCCGGCTCTTTTGGCTCCCAAACGGCTCTTTAAAAAAAGTGTTGTTTTCCAAATCTAACACAGTTTGCGTTAGTTTCACTACAAATGTTGTTTAAAATATTGTTTAGTTTTTTTATTGAATCCTATCTACAATATATTTTAATTAATTTGATTGTTATGAAACAAAATTATGAATAAAGATTATATTTCACATTTGCAATTAAAGTATTACATTTTTAAGTAGGCTATATAAAACTGAAATTAACTAATTTGCTCGAATAAATAATAAATTAATTTATTTTCGGTATTGTAAATCGATGCTCCGATAGCGTTACAATTGGGTGCACAGTTCTCATATGCCGGCTTTATAAGAGATTTGGTTTTTACAAATTTGACATTGTGTTCTTACATTGTCAACATTATTAAAGTGCATCCAAATGCTGCTTTGCTTCAGACTTAAACTAATTGTTGCTGTTTTACAAGATTTTACTTGCAGGTGTTCTCCCTCTATTTACTTGGCTGAGTGTGCTCTGCTGCTGGCTAATTTCAGTTTGCCAGGCCCTCCCTCCCTTGCGAATCTTTGATTGACAAGAACCACAGGCACGAACAAACAGGCAGTCCTTGCAGTCAGGACAAATGTGTGTGCGTGAGCATATAGGCTTATAATATTTATTTTCTTATTTTTATTTGTTAAGTGTATTTGGTAAAATCTTTTTTAGTTTTCATTTCTTTTAGGTGAATGTTGGAGCCGGCTCTTCTGATATGCAAGTCGGCTCTCAACGTTCACCTAAAAGAGCCGGCTCTTAGAGCAGACTCGTTCGCGAACGACCCATCACTAATGTCGGTGTTGTGCAGCTACATTGCAGAGTTGCTATTTTCTCATTTTCACGTCCTACCTCCTGTCTATATTGTGTTAGTAAAAAAGGCAAAAGTCAAAAAAACATGACCAACTTCAAGGCGCGATAGCTCCGGCTCTCATAAACCCACATGGATAAGCCAACACTCCTTCTTTTCGGCTGTTATTCGTCTTTCCAACGCTACCAAGCGTTAGTTGCTATGTACGGTTCGTGAGATAATCGCAATACAATCGCTAAATTCGTTAAACTGAGAGAGCTTGTCGTTCACAGACACCAGAATGAACGAGTTCACAGTAACGTTCATCAGGCAGTAATACAGTAGCCTACGTTCAGTTCACGTTCGCCAAAATATGAACGAGTTCCGCGTTCAGGCACAACACTGCACACAATCATCCCCAAAATGAACTGAATTGACATAACATATGTGACAAAGCCACCATTCACAAAACGTTCACCTGGAAAATTACTGCATTCAGTTTGACCCAAAATGTATTGAATTAGAGGAGTGAATACAATCCACCCAGTATTTGGAAACTGCCTTTTTAAAATACTTGAGGTACAATCATTTAAAAGGTAATCAGACATAGAATTAACAAAATAAATAAATTAACTTTCATTTATATAGAAACACAACTCAGGAAACAAACTAATATTAAGAAGTATTTTCAGTGCATATTAGAAAACTAAATTATATTTAAAGTTGTTTTAATATGCATGTTCTTTTAATAATTAAATAAATCATATTTAGTTGATGACTGCCAAATATTTAATGAGAACTCAAAGACTTAATTAGTCTAAATACAGTAGGTTATCAGCAAAGAGTTTGGAGTGCTTTCAGATATGAATGTTATTTTTTATGCAATTTGTGATATACAGTTATGTACAGTATGCCACATTTCATAGCATCAACTCCCAGTGGACTTAGGGCAGTGCCATTCCGGTTCAAATCACGCCGTTTGTTCCACCAGCAAATCTAAACCAGAATCCTTACATGTGGAAAGAACACACTCCAGGAATTCTACCTTGATTGGGCTCAGAGCCGCTACAAGGAGATGCTATAGCAGTGGTTCCCAAACCTCTCCTCCGGGACCCCCAGACAGGCCATGTTTTTGCTTTAACCCTGAAATGGCACACCTGATTCAAATAGTCAAAGGTGTAATGTGTAGTTGACTAATTTAATCAGTTGTCATTTCAGGGTGAAAATAAAAACATGGCCTGTCTGGGGGTCCCCGAGGAGAGGTTTGGGAACCACTCTGCTATAGGATATAGTGAGCATATTTTCTCCCGTCCAATTGGTCATGTACAATTCCCCTCTTGCCTTCAACTCCACAGCAGGTGCAGGATGGTTGAAAATGAATCACTTGCTTCCTCCTCGCACATATCGCCATCCCGGTACAATTATTATAACACTGCTCGCAGTGACGGACTGGGGACGAAAAATGGCCCCGGCACTTCCCCGGCACTTTTTAACACTGCTCGTTTAACATAGAAGCCTTCGTTGATACACTTGAATAGTTAAGTTTACACATTCATCAACCATACAACCATGACTAAAGTCACAGGCCTCCGACCTACAAAAAGGTAGTTAATAGTGACAAGGCAACGTGACAAGGTATCCTTGCATTGTACCAATTTAAAAAGTAATCTACCCAACCCTGGCCCCCCATGCCAGACCACTGGGCATCATCTGAATGTAATGACAAGGATATAAATCCTTACCACCGTGTTGCATTTATGCTGCGAGGCAGCAACTAAGACCACTGATCCACGCAGAACCTCCCCACAAACCCGGATGGTGCTGGCAAATTGTGTTAATGTTCTGGTACCACACGTCCATCAGATGTATAATAAAGTGGCTCTAAACCAGGAAGTTTAACCATGATGAGTTACAACAGATAGGAAATGGTGAAAATGAAATTAGGATGTTTATGAAAACTGTGTTAACAAAGTACAATGCATACAGTTTATTTGAGATGATGTGTCAATTTAATGAATCATAAATTCTGCATAATGACTATGCCTAAGAAGGATTAGCAGCAGGGAATCGTTGAGGAAATAGTCTATTATGAATAAAAACTAATGTCACTTTTATTGTTAGGATGAATAGGTTAGACCATAATTATAGAGTATGTTAAATAACTTAAATATGAAATGTACAGAAGTTAGTCGACAGCAATTTACTGTGTTATTTTGTTATTTCCTATGCTAGAGATTTAAGTCTTCTCATCGCGAATACCAAACGGTTTAACAATAAACTATTAGACATGTTTTAATTATGTGTAAAAATAAATTGAGGGCTAAGACAAATACAACAAATGTTTGGCATGTCTATTCATTGCTGTTTTCAATTTCAGTTACTGTAAAGTACCCAACTGTTATTGTGGCAATATTTGACATGATTGTATGTATTTTCTCTGTATTTGAGCAGAACCACACCCCTAGCGTAAAAACTCATTTAACAGCCAGCCAGTGCTAAGTGGAGAAACATCTCTCCTTAGAAGAAAAAATATCCATTCATAATTTGTAGCCTCTCTCTCTTCCTCAGCCCTCTCTTTCACTCTCGCTCTCTCTCTCTTTCACTCTCGCGCTCTCTCTCTCTTTCACTCTCGCGCTCTCTCTCTCTTTCACTCTCGCGCTCTCTCTCTCT
>JACXGM010015584.1:0-21164 GCA_016801145.1 Umbra pygmaea | reverse complement strand
GTGATAGTCTCAGAGGTCCGTTGAAAGCACAGAGAGCATCATGAAGAACAAGGAACACACCAGGCAGGTCCAAGATACTGTTGTGGAGAAGTTTAAAGCCGGATTTGGATACAGAAAGATTTCCCAAGCTTTAAACATCCCAAGGAGCACTGTGCAAGCGATAATATTGAAATGGAAGGAGTATCAGACCACTGCAAATATACCAAGACCTGGCCGTCCCTCTAAACTTTCAGCTCATACAAGGAGAAGACTGATCAGAGATGCAGCCAAGAGGCCCGTGATCACTCTGGATGAACTGCCGAGATCTACAGCTGAGGTGGGCGAGTCTGTCCATAGGACAACAATCAGTCGTTAACTGCACAAAGCTGGCCTTTATGGAAGAGTGGCAAGAAGAAAGCCATTTCTGAAAGATATCCATAAAAAGTGTTGTTTAAAGTTTGCCACAAGCCACCTGGGAGACACACCAAACATATGGAAGAAGGTTCTCTGGTCAGATGAAACCAAAATGGAACTTTTTGGCAACAATGCAAAATGTTATGTTTGGCGTAAAAGCAACACAGCTCATCACCCTGAACACACCATCCCCACTGTAAACATGGTGGTGGCAGCATCATGGTTTGGGCCTGCTTCTCTTCAGCAGGGACAGGGAAGATGGCTAAAATTGATGGGAAGATGGATGGAGCCAAATACAGGACAATTCTGGAAGAAAACCTGATGGAGTCTGCAAAAGACCTGAGACTGGGACGGAGATTTGTCTTACAACAAGACAACGATCCAAAACATAAAGCAAAATCTACAATGGAATGGTTCACAAATAAACATATCCAGGTGTTGGAATGGCCAAGTCAAAGTCCAGACCTGAATCCAATCGAGAATCTGTGGAAAGAACTGAAAATTGCTGTTCACAAACGCTCTCTATGTGCAAAACTGATAGAGACATACCCCAAGCGACTTACAGCTGTAATCGCAGCAAAAGGTGACGCTACAAAGTATTAACTTAAGGGGGCTGAATAATTTTGCATGCCCAATTTTTCATTTCTTTATTTGTTAAAAAAGTTTAAAATATCCAATAAATTTCATTCTACTTCATGATTGTGTCCCACTTGTTGTTGATTCTTCACAAAAAAATACAGTTTCATATCTTTCTGTTTGAAGCCTGAAATGTGGCAAAAGGTCGAAAAGTTTAAAGGGGCCGAATACTTTCGCAAAGCACTGTATACTCACTTGCCACACAGCCCCACAGCAAGATGGAACCACCACCAAATTTTGACCATGCATATGACCAAATAACTCACATCTTTGTTTCATCAGTCCCCAGCACATTCTTCCAAAATGAACCTGGCTTGTCCAAATGCGCGTTTGCATACCTCAAGCGGTTCTGTTTGTAGTGTGTGTGCAGAAAAGGCTCTCCCGTCTTCTCCCTGTGCAAAGTGTGCTTAATTGTTGAACGATGCACAGTGACACCATCTGCAGCAAGATGATGTTGTAGGTCTTTGGAGGTGGTCTGTGGGCCTGCCACTTCTGGCCTTAACAAGAACTGTGCCTGTGGTCTTCCATTTCCTCACTATGTTCCTCACAGTGGACACTGACAGCTTAAACCTCTGCAGTTGCTTTTTGTAGCCTTCCCCTAAACCATAATGTTGAACAATCTTTGTTTTCAGGTACTATGAGAGTTGTTTTGAGGACCCCATGTTGCCATTTCAGAGGAGAGTCAAATAGAACAACAACTTGCAATTAGCCACCTTAAATACATTTTCTCATGATTGGATGCACCTGTCTATGAAGTTCAAGGCTTAATGAGCTCACCAAACCAATTGTGTGTTCCAATTAATCAGTGCTAGGTAGTTACAGTTATTCAATTCAACAAAATGACAAGGTTGCCCAAATTTAGGCACCTGTCTAATTTTGTTTTGATGCATATTGCACATTTTCTGTTCATCCAAAAAACCTAATTTCACTACTGAAATATTACTGTGTCCTTCAGTTATTTGATCAAAATGAAATTGCTGATCCAAACACCCAATTATTTATAAATTAAAATCATGGAATTTGTCAGGGGTGCCTAAACTTTTGCATCCGACGATTTCTCCAGGGACTCACTGATGCCCTGATCCAGGTCTGGGAGGAGGGCCATACACACTACTGAATCCAGCCCCAGTGATTTTGGGTTCCAATCACCGTTGTTACGTTATTTTTTTCTCAACAATCTACACAATGTACACTAAAGACACTTCATCGAGTCCCGATAAGTGATTTGAATGTACCCTTTTTTTGGAGCAGAGTGGCTTATATTATAAGCACAGACGGGTTACTTATCAGTGTTTGGTTCAGGACATCTATAGCACTGACATGTCAAATGATCTGCGTTGGTTTACCTATTATATTTTATTAGGACTCATTTTGTTAAGTACCACTTTTTGTGTTTCTTCCATGAAACGATTATGACTTCCTATAAATACGCATCACTTTTTGTTAGTTTCTTAGAAACAAGGGGTGGCTACTCTATCCCCTTGACAGGATTTATACCACACTGCCCTTTTCTATCGATTAGGACATAGCCTAGACTACCACAACGTCATTTTGCAATGTCTGACGCTGCGTCTCTGAAATGACTAGCGCTTCGGCAGCTATCCATGGTCCTGAAACGCACCGCCCGTGCGCTGCACCACCGAGCAAATGTGTGAGGAGGTTGATTCTCCAGACAGTCGCAGGGTATTAAATGTACTACCTAACAGATGATATACTTTTTTAAAGATTCTTCAAGAAGTGGAAACTGGAGCCAAAATGATCCCCAACAGCTCACTCAGGAATCTATCCCTGGAGGACGTTTTTTTTCTAATGAACAACTCGTCTGGGAACGAAACGCACAACGAGTCTCACGGTAGCGCTATCCTGATCTCCTTCATATACTCAGTTGTCTGCTTAGTGGGACTGTGCGGGAACTCTATGGTGATATATGTCATTTTCAGGTATGCCAAAATGAAAACGGCAACTAATATTTACATTCTGAACTTGGCCATTGCGGACGAGTTATTGATGTTGAGTGTGCCCTTCTTGGTGACATCTTCACTCCTTCATCATTGGCCATTTGGCTCCCTTCTCTGTCGCCTTGTTTTAAGTGTTGATGCTATTAATATGTTTACTAGTATTTACTGCTTAACTGTATTAAGCATTGACCGATATATTGCAGTTGTGCACCCCATCAAAGCCTCACGTTACCGGAGACCCACAATCGCTAAAATAGTCAACTTGTTGGTGTGGATATTTTCTATATTGGTCATTTTGCCCATTATTATATTTTCTACGACTGTTCCAAACTTGGACGGTTCGGTCGCATGCAACATTCAAATGCCAGAGCCAGTAAACCAGTGGATGGCTGTGTTTGTAATATATGCCTTCCTCATGGGGTTTCTATTCCCAGTAATTGCCATCTGTATGTGTTACATTCTCATAATCGCAAAGATGAGAGTGGTGGCACTGAAGGCAGGTTGGCAGCAGCGCAAGAAGTCGGAGAGAAAGATCACACTGATGGTTGTGATGGTGGTGACCGTGTTTGTCATCTGTTGGATGCCCTTTCACATCGTGCAGCTTGTTAATGTATTTGTGGAGCACCATAATGCAACACTCATGCAACTTGCAGTGGTTTTGGGATATGCAAACAGCTGCGCCAACCCTATACTGTACGGATTTTTATCGGACAATTTCAAACGTTCTTTCCAAAGAATTTTGTGCTTGCGCTGGATGGACAATGTAACGGAGGAACCAATAGATTACTATGCCACGGCTCTGAAAAGTCGTGGTTACAGTGTGGACGAATTTCAACCGGAAAACCTGGAATGTGATAGCACTTTTAGAAATGGAACCTGTACTTCGAGGACAACAACACTGTAGTATACGAACAAGAAGTTTTGAAACGCAATGATCAAGATAAATGTGACACTGAGTATTTCGCCCATTACTAGTAGTTGGTATTCGTTTTATTTACTTACAAGTACATGATAACTTATTAAAATATCTTTATGATAAATATGTCGTATTGTTTGTTTTATTGCAATGAAGATTAAGGTGACACAGAGCGTAATATTTCTAAAAAATATAGTATCCAATGCAAAAACAGTGTCACTCATCCTAGTCTAGTAGAATGCTTTGTAGCTACTGCACGTGTGCGGTTTGAGAACATAAAGTGTTAAAACCCGCTGCTTGTTCATAACGTATTAACGATGTATTGGATAGTAAACATTATTTTTTAATGGATTTAACGTGAACAATGGCACATTTCGAAAATGAACCTTTCGCGGAGAGCCATGTAGCGGAACAGCGCATGCTACGTCAAAAGTTACACGGTTATTCCCATACAACTCTGTTCGATGCATTACATTTACATAAATACATCTTCAGTCACACCGAATATTCAAAATTTGGGAAGTATAACTAATTGTCAGTGAAATATGACATTCTATATACAACTGATTGTGAGATTTGACAAACACCCAGAAGAAGATATAGCCACCCACTTGAGTCCCTCTCTAGGTTTCTTTCTATAGGGTCCACTTACTAGAGTTTTTCCTAGTCGCTGTGCATCACTTGTTATTGCTTGATCTTTTGAGGTTTAGGCCACGTATCTGTAGAAGCACTTTGTGTAAACTGCGTTTGTTAAAAGGGCTTTATAACATCAAATTGATTGACGTATGTTCAAAATGTTAACCTTTCCATAGATCTCTGCTAATCAAAGTCTTGGGTCTACATGTAGGCAACCTCAAAACAGGGATAAGTAAATTAATGCTTTATTAAGTCGCCACTGTGTTGTTCAATTCATTTCTCAAAGTGATGTAGGTTGTATTGATATAACAATGTCATATTCTTGTTGTAATTTTTCTACCTCTGTGACTCGCGTTAGGAAACAGATGTCAAGCAATTCATATCACAGTAGTCTGTACACTACCATTCAAAATGTTGTTGTTCCCTTAATTATAATGTGTTAAAACATACAGTTTTGACTAGTAGCTTGAAAATTATGTTTTTCAACATAAGATACACTTGGCCTGTGTTTGATTTGCAAGCTTGAGGGGTAATGTTTTGGATTTATTTCCATTGTAATATAAGAAAATGTCCATTATATACATATTTGCAATGATAGCAGAATGATAGAGTTTCACAACCTTTATTATATAGAATCTATTGTGTGTGCATACAAAAGGACAGTCTACAGAATTTCTATTGACAACAGAAGACATACTGGTCCCAGCCAAATGACAAACACATTGTTTAAATGAAAACCCTTGGTCATTTCCTCTTTGCTAACATTCTACAATGTTGACAGAATTTATGTTGAAATGGCAAAATAAGAGTGTGCATTCAATGAGCCATCTAAATCACTTTTATTCATTTTTAAATATCAAGAAATATAAGTTATTTAACAGCTTTTGAAAGCTGGTCACCAGTTCTGTACAACAGATCTATTCACTCTGGCACTCAGAAGCCAGTTCCACTTCACATTTTCATTGCAACCATTTATTCCAGGACTTATTTAGACCTGGTACACCAGGTAGGTGGTACACCGGGTAGGTGCAATGAATGATAAGGTAGAACAGAAAACCAGCAGTCTCTGGCCCTCGTACAGTAAGAGTACACTATCCCTGCTGTACACATCAGGATGAAAAACAATAACCTTGATCTGTTCTAATTACGTTGGTAACCAGTTCATGAATAACACGCCATGATGGTTTGGGATATATGGCCAGTTTACTCCATCTTAATGTTGTGTCCAGTGCATGAGAATGGCTGTTAGCTGGGGTATTTCATCCATGTGCCACACCCTCCTTTACCTCATTGGTTCATTCAAAATGCCATACTATAGGCATAGTAGTTTCCCCCAAATATTGCACTTATTATTCCAAAACTGAAGCTTGTGATTGGAAGACATAATTCCATACTTTAATCCAGTTGTCCATTTTGAAGTTCTAATAAAGCGCTCATGATGCTTCTTTTTTACAGTTTTGTTTGTGCATCACATCAGTGTATGCAATGTTGTAATAAACACTCATTTTGCTAGGTCTATGTATGAACTCGCGTGTACCACATTTTCTGGGGTTGAATCCCAAACTGCAGTTACTGATATTTCATTTTATGCTAAGGCTACTCATCGTGCTGCAAGAAAAGTTTCCTGCATGTTTTTACAGACCAATTGTCCTCATCTTATTTAGAGGGACCCTTCACTGGTAATTGACCCCTATTTTACACATTGAGTAATAATATTACCCACTCAACCCAAATGTATCACATTCACCGAATGTTATTTCTCAGAAATGATTATAATCCACAAATGAACTATTTTTTCAGAGATTGAAAATGTCATTATTTAAAAAAGTGTACTCAATTAAGATGTAACCCTGCAGTAGGTGACAAAGGGTGTATAATGTTGCATAATGCAGTATTGTTCTACCTTGGTTCTTGTCAGTAAGAGATGTGCAGTTGGAGGATGGGAGGTTTAGGCAAATCTCAATGTCATCTTTCCCCTTTAAATCTCTCAGACAGAGAGCAAATGGAAAACATGTTTCCTCTTTAATCCTCAATGATAATAATACTTATTGCTTTTCAAATCAGTGTGCCTTGCATTGACAAAAAAGTAACAAAGAATGAGGTAAGTGGACAGGAGGCCTATGTTTCTTGATATTAGAAACTTCCAAAAAACCGAAGCAGCAAATTCCTTTTCACTTTACACTATTTCTTACATAGAACTACATTCAGTACTATATACAATACATTAGTAGTGAAAATTAATTGAGGAGGAGGGGCTCATATTATTGGCCAGCAGCATAGAGCCCTGTGTTCCACTGCTGGTTTGCTTCTAAAGCTAAGCAGGGTCGGGCCTGGTTAGTCCCTGCATGGGAGGCCAGTGCTGCTGGAAGTGGTGTTGGAGGGCCAGTAGGGGGCACTCTTCCCTCTGGTCTAAAGATCATTCCCAATGCCCCATGTTAGTGATGGGGACATCAGCCCTGTGTAGGGTGCCGTCTTTAGGATGGGATGTTAAACGGGTGTCCTGACTCTTTGTGGTCATTAAAAATCCCATGGCACTATTTATAGGAGTAAGGGTTTTAACCCCGGTGTCATGGCCAAATTCCCAACCAGGCCTCATTTCAATCATGGCCACCTAATAATCCCCCTCCTTCCTAATTGGCATATACAGTATAACTACTCACCTCTCCACCTAATAGCTGATGTGTGATGAGCGTTCTGGCATAAAATGGCTGCCGTGCATCACCCAGGTGGGTGCTACACATTGGTGGTGGATGAGGTGGGCTTTCCCCCTCACTGTGTAAAGTGCTTTGGGTTCCTTGAAAAGCCCTATATAAGTAAAATTAATAATAATTATTATTATTAATTGCTGAAATGGTGAAAATTGAATCAAATCTCAAACTGGGTTTAATGTGTTGACTCCAGTCCAGACATTAATATGAGCTCATCCTCAATTATCGATCACCAGCCTTAACTACCATACATATTCAACATTGGTATTTACACAAAAGTACAACAAAAATTTAAAGGTCAAGCAAAGATTACAAAGATGTTAGCCCACATTTACACCCTTAGAATAACATATAATATGCAAAGCCTTAAATTTCAATACTGCAGAAAAAACAAACATCAGGTTGCCTAAGTAGTAGTTAGTCCTTTCATTTACAAAATGTTTTATTCAAGTCCTTATTAACAAATGTACTGTTGACGGTGATGAGGCTGTACGCAAACCACTCTTACATTGTCAGTTAAATCCTTCAATTTCGGGTTTTGCTGTGGCCTTTATTCATACTTTTGCGATTTAAAGTGACTCTTTCTCATTTGCATTTTCCAGAGAGTCTCTTTGTGAGTCGTCCATTCTCCTCATTGACACTTTTTCTGCCTTTTTCATGGCCAGTTGCTTTGATTGGCTCCTGAGGCAGCACTTAACAATAGCTAAAACCACTACTACTACAATAACCAAGACCATCACTGCTATTAACACAGGAATGAATATGTTTGAACCACTGTCCACTATCTTAACCTCATCTGTTGGAAGACTGTCAGTGGTTTGGTCAGGTAGCGAAGTTAGAAAAACACTCATTGTTGGCGCGGTAGTTAAATTGTACACTGGCTTCAAACGGGCATCAGTTACTTCAGGAGGAGCAGTAGTTCCTTTATGGGCACAAATTTCATCTATAGCAAATCCTTTTTTACTTTCCCATTTTAGAGTTTTTGTAGAGCAAGTCAGTTCAAAGATTTTGCCAGACCGACATATTAGCTTCACTGAGTGATTATCAGTTGGGTCTCTACGGATTGATTCGGCTTCAGGTATGACTGGGAGAGTACAACTTCTAAGGGCAGATTTCATACAAATGAATGAACGTGTCCCCTTACAAGAACTTGAAACAAATCCCCAGTCCACTATATTAGTTCCGTTAAACGTAGCAGAGAGGTAAACACACAGTATACCTGTGCATGTTGCCTGAGGCAAAGTCTTCCACTTATCCAGCTCAGTGTCACTGCTGCTATCCACTGTCCACTTGAAACCTTTCAGCAGTTCATTCTCTTTTACACAATCCTCCTTTCCTTTCCTCAAGCCCACCCAGAACTCAAATGAGTCTTTTGCGAGCGACATGTTCGAGATGGTTTTAAGAACGTTCGAAGCCTCTTCCGAACTTGCCACTTTAGTTAGGAAACCACTGGGCTGACAGGCTTCCGAAGCTTTGTCGAAGTTGAGAGGATCCAGGTGAAGTGTATAGAGTTCATCATCAGGAAAACACAGACCTAGCACCATCACACTCCAAAGACACATCAAGTAGTAGCCCATTCTAACCCCTCGAGCCACCAACCTGACAGCAGTGGTTCTCAGTCACACAGAAGACCTTCGTCCAGCCAGCCACTCCGGTAATGCTCTGGTTGACGATGCTCCTTTTTCAGCCTCTTTCTTAGCTGCCTCTGAGAGGTTCTCTCAAGACAACAAGCACAGGAAGTGTGCTCATACTTGATACAGCCACCCATTTCCTCTTCAGAAGGGGTTGGCACAGCCAAACAATAACAACTTTGAAACGAATTACCCTAGTACAAAATAAACAGTCTAAATATTGGCTGCATGGGATGAGTGTTTAGAAAAATACATGTATGTGGGCCAGGTCATATAAGCCTAAATTCAGTTTTCGTCCTATAACTTTTTGTAAATATTTCTCTGTGATGTCAGCAGCCCATCACTTTTCATTGTGGGAGCCCCAGAATATTTTCCTACACAGACAATTTAACCCCCCCCCCAAAAAAAACAGAGTGGCACATATGGGTGCAGAGATCCAACTGGAAAAACACAATTTGAGAGAGAATGCCCTGCTAATAGCCTGTCAGGATGTGATGATAAGAATTGGACGTATGATTTAGTCCCTCGGGGATTAGAACGCTTGCTGATGTGTGGTTAGATTTTCATCGACCCTGAAACACTAAACTTTAAGTCATTGTACAACTGCTTGGCTGAATGTGAGCCATTCTGCCGGGACCACCACTTGGGAAATATGGTTTTCCATGTCGACTAACTAAATGAATTCAGATTCTTCGGCAGTTTCCTTGTCAGAAAGCAGCAGATGCTTCCTGTGGGAAATGGCACACAATGGTAGGAAGAGAGGCTGAGCTTGAGGGCCTCCCTACAAAACCCAGACAGGAGCAGGGCATTGGAACCAGAAAAGGGAGAGGACCCTGAGGATATGAATTCATGAGAGCGCAAGAACAAAGGAACTACTCACTGTAAAATGTATGGGGCCTCCACTGACATTATATGTGTGGGAAACCCTTAGGTTTAAAGTAGCTGTACAATGTTTCCATATGTAAATTACATCATCACAATGGGAGTGAAATTATTATTTTTCATTTCAAATGGGAATTAATCTCTTTAATTAAGAACTTCTTGTTCTGAAGCTGTATATCAATCATCTTAAAGTAATATGACGGATTTAGGACCATGTCCATTCTGTTCAGACGTATAATCTTTCTCATTGTGGTATAAAGGACAGAACTGATTCTGATCTGAGATGCTTGATGCACCGTCTGACGCCTGATGGTGGCACTCCTCTGAGATTTCGCATCCCTCAACCGAGGTCATTGATTAGATTTCCACTTATTTGTTACGGCATTGTGACACTGTTATTACTTATTTGCCACTGTTCCTTTTCAATGTGAATGACCCATCTGCCAGTCATCCAGTCAGTTAGTCAAGCAGCTCATTATGTAACAACCCAGTGAAACTTTGCTGTGATGTGCCGGGTGGGTGGTGCGTATCACAGTACCAACACGTCTCACTTACACAGAGGCTGCATGCATCTCTCCAAGCAAACAGAACATAGCGATACAGGCCATAGGCTGTGATGTGAGGAGAATAATATTTACTGATTATGAGCTACCTTAAAATGGGATGTACTGATGTCTGATATCGTGTTGAAAACAATGTATTTGAAACCACAGGTTTATGCTAGTCTCTTACATTCGACCTAATTGCATTGGATTAAATGTGTCTGTCATTTGAGTTTCAGGTCTGTGTAAATTGTACAGTTTATTTTGGTCTTTACATTTTCATATGAATAAGATGTATATGACTGATATAGTCATGACATGATCTACATTTAAATTAATTACTACTGTATGTCAGTAAACAAATAGGGTATGTTTTCAAAACAGCTGGAACAGAATAGAGGTACTACTGTAGGATGCTAGCATGCACAGCTGTCTTCACAACTAAATAGGTTATAGCCCCACTTCAAACATGGAACATTAAGAGCAACGTGATATAAAATCTGACCCACATATTAAACATGGAGGGTCACATGATCATTTAAAATCTCCTCCCATCTGAAAAGTTCCAACTTGCAAACAATTTATTGGTTTAGAAACAACGGAACAGTGACAACTGATTCTATCCTATTTAAACAGCATTGATGAGAACTGTTTTCTCTGTGGTCACTAAGGATCCCATTGGACCCCATGTGGTAAGAGTCCTGGACACATTTTTTATCTGGCCCTCATACCATCATGCCAACCTAATCATCCCTATCTCTCAATTGGCTCATTCGTCCCCTTACCTCCCCCCACTTCTCCCCAGGCCGTTGCTGTAAATGAGAAGCTGTTCTCAGTCAACTTGCCTGGTAAAATAAAGGTACATCTAAACGAAGATGTCAATAACCCTTGCAGGAACACTTATTAGTAATTACTGCTCTTTCTACATTGTAAATAATGTTGCAGAATCATGGAGGATCTCAAAACGGTACATAGTAACTTTGGCAATCGGCATTGTACATAACTGTACATAATAGGGAATAATTTAGTCATTAAGAACATTGACATACAGTTAAAATTAGTAAGGCCAATATCACAGATGATCACCTTGAGAATAAAAATCATCCATTCAACAGTAATGCACACACAATACAGTACATAACCTCCCAATACAGTTACCATTGTTTTAGCTGAGCAAGGCAAGGGGTTTTATTGCCACCGCGTGACTGTGTGCAGGGTGACAGCGGTGGCTCCAGAAGGTTCTCTGTGGGGATGGATGAAGACTCTGCCTGATAGAATGTGTGAAAGGTGGGAGGCATTCTAGTCATGACAGAGAGATGACACTAACACCATGAATACCTCATGCTCCCTACATTTCTGGAAATTACTCTCTGTAAAGCCCTCCAACTGGCAATATTCCATACAAACAGAAGCCATATATAATGTACTCTTTGGTTAAAGGGCAACGTGGTTTGCTGTGTGGAAGTGCATGGCACACATGAGGTTTATGTTTGTGGGCAAGCTCAAATGAACGCTGTTTCTTGGTACATGGGTTTAAGGACAAATACAGACGCCTGTGTCTTCTGGATGCAATTAAAAATGTGACCTCCTAATTGGACAGAACACTGGTGGTTAGGCAGCCTCTCAACACATGAATAAAATATGATGACATTTAATTAATCAATACCCAATGACAGTGATCCCTGTGAGGAAACAGATCTGCTGACATTGACTTAATAAAAAATGGTCTTCAGGACTGCAAGTATTTACATATAGAAAAACATGGTTCATTTGTTGCCGTAGGTTAATTACATTAGCCGACATGGCCTGCAATAATATGTATTTTTGTTTCAGATGGCACTGGAAGTGTCTAAAGGCTAAGTAAACTTTCATTGTAATAATTGTATTTCTTATTCAGTTATTTGTTATATGACAATTTACATGTAGTTATATTGGTAAAGTTTAAATATTGTAATGATTTCTTTGCCATTCCTTTGCGAACAGTATTACCTGCAGATGACCTCAGGTATCTTTCTGAGAAAATACTACTGTACATAGTTTTTAACCTCTGAAAACCCTACGGGAAATGAACATATTTCATCTCAGTGTATTACAAACAGCCTTCAGTTTTTTTGAACAAATTGCTTGCGTTAGCCACTGTATTTTTCTTACTATGACCTGGGGCTGACCTGAGGTCTGTTTCCAAACACATGTATCCAATACAGGTAAGTGCTGAAGGAAATGCTTTCACACTGAGGCGGATATTGACGCTTTGTCCTGGACATGCAATAGTACTTGAACATTGGGATCAGGAAATGAAATAACCCCAGCTGTGGCTGGTAGCAGCCATACCAGATAGACATTATCAAACTCCATTTTGCTCTCTAAACGGCACTTCTTTTCATTTGGTTTTCAACTAAAAAGGAATTTTTTAACAAAGCCATATCCTTTCATATTTCCTGCAGTGAAATGTGTCAAATTGCTTAATGTGTGTCCATTATTGCACTAACGATGTCACTACAGACTGCACCCTATGAAACAGTGTCCATCCCCCATCCTTCCTCTTTGGGAAAAAGCACAGGGAGCAAGTTGTGATAATTTATAGGTGGCTGGAGAACTGTAAGGACTATTTATAGATGTAGCACATCAATCTCATGCGGATTAGCCCTGGATATTTAATTACAGTTTACCTCATCTCCCTGTTGTGGTCTGACTAAGCGCTGTGTGAGTTGTGTGTTAGAGAGATAAAGAGATGGAGAGATGGGTAGATATAGGAAGAGAGGGACATGAGGTGTAACTATAAAGCTTTATCAGTACAAATTATCCTGATATTTACTTTGATTAACAATCACCCTTTCAAATCTTAAGAGGGATCAATTTATCACAGCTGGAAATGTTTAAGAAACCATTTAAAGCAGAAATGAATATCAGAGATGCAATATTCATGATGCAGCGGCTTGCCTAGTGTTCAACCTTCCCAAGTTCTCCCTTGTCACCCCACTTCTACACACACTCCACTGGCTCTGAGTTGAAGCTGGTATCTGCTAAAAGGCCATGGTGCTCGCCTACAGAGCGACAAGATGAGCTTCTCCTCCCTACCTTCAAACAATGATAAAACCCTACATCCCCTACAGAGGCTCTCCGTTCTGCCACCTCTGGACTCCTGACCGAACCACGACTTCGGGAAGTCAGCTCCCAATTGAAGCAGTCAAAACTCTTCTCTACGTCCTGGCTCCTCAATGGGTGACCCAGCTTCCACTGAAGGCTAGAACAGCTGAGTCTCTACCCATCCTCAGGAAACATCTGAAAACCTTCCTCTTCAATGAGTACTTAAATTAGTTGTATTCCACTTCTGTTGTCTTTTATCTGTCTTTTAAAATGTTTCGTTTATCTGTATGAACCTTCTCTAGCACTGTTTTTGCCTATTCACTGTTTCGAATGTTGCATGCTCTGTTGTGGCTGTTTCACCTGGTTTTAACTAAATGTATGCACTCACTGTAAGTCAATCTGGATTGTGTCTGCTAAATTATTAAAATGTAAATGTAATATTGAATATTGAATAATATTGAAAATGATGTATTTGCTCCACCTCTTAATAATTTTTTTTGTGATTTTTCAAAATTTTCCTCCACTTCCAATTGGTCTTGTCCATTTTCTTATAACCCCGCCTTGTCGGCAACATCGCCACTCCCTCGACAGATGCGGGATGATGAAGGGCGCTCACATGGTTCACCCAACCGCATGTCGCTGACAAAGAACTTACAGGTGCCTGATCTGCACACAAGGAGAGCGACATGGCAAGGTAGATAATCTGACTTATCTATCCCAAATCTGGGGCAGCGCTATGCCAATTGCGCTGCCTTATGAGGGGGGTCCGGGAAAAGTTGGAGAAGCCATAGTCAGGCTTGAATCACTGACAATCATGATGTTGCCTGTCCTGCAAGGCAGCCACACGGACCCTCTGCTCCACCTCTGATTTGACATCATTATGCTAATTGCCTATTCTCCCCTGGAGAACTGGTAATAGGATGTACCATTTTTAAAGAAAACATGAGTGAGAAGGCAAAACAATGTTTTTTTATTTCTCATGGGAGTCAAATTCAACTGTAGGTCATAACAGAATGGCACAATCATAAAACAAAACATGCCAACAAAGAAAATTATAAAATGACCCCTGTTCAAAAGTCTGCATACCCTCAGATCTCAATATGTTGTAATGTCCCCTTTAGCAGCAATGAAAATGTGCAGTTGTTTGTGATAGTTGTCTTTGAGGCCCTGAATTCTTGCAGGTGGTATAGCTGCCCATTCATCTTGGTAAAACAACTCCAGGTCATGCAAAGTCTTTGATCGTCTTGCATGAACCTCACGTTTGAGATCTGCCCAGAGTGGCTTGATGATATTAAGGTCTGGAGACTGTGATGGCCACTCTAGAACCTTCACCCTTTTCTTCTTGAAGAACCGGAGGGTTAACTTGGCCTTGTGCTTAGTGTCATTGTCATGCTGGAATGTCCAAGAGTGTCCCATACACAGCTTTTGTGCAGAAGAATGCAAATTGTCTGCCAGTATTGTCCGATAACATGTTGCATTCATCTTACCATCGATTTTTACAAGATTCCCGGTGCCTTTAGATCTCACACTTACCCAAAACATCAGTGAGCCACCACCATGCTTTACAGTGGGGATGGCATTCTTTTCACTATAGACCTTGTTGACCCCTCTCCAAACATAGCTCTCAAGGTTGTGACCATAAAGCTCAATATTGGTTTTGTCACTCCATATTACATTGTGCCGAAAGCTGTGCAGTGTGACAAGGTGTTGTCAGGCATATTGTAACACGTTTTTTGTGGCATTGGTGCAGTAAAGGCTTTTTCTGTCTACTCGACCATGCAGCTCATTTTTGTTCAAGTATCGTCTGTGCTCCTAGTAGGAGGCGATTGGTCCAAACAAGGCTTTCAATTGGCTAATCCGAACATATCAAGTTTACATGAAATGACTGCTATGTAATTTCTTTGATGTTTGCACATTAAAGATGTTGATGAAATGTAATTAGAAACCAAGTTCCACATCAAGGCTGTATTAAAGACGATTGGTGAATTTACAAGGTGTTATCATTATGCTTTCAACCATCTAAAAGCAATGTCTTTTTTTCCATCCAAATGTGTTATCATGCCACTTTCAACGATTTAAACCTGCATTATATCACTTTGTTGAATACTACAAAAAGCCTGTGTTTAGGACTACACTCTTAAAAATAAAGGTTTTTCAAAGTTTCTGTGTTGGGGTATATGGTTCCTTGAAGAACCTTTAACATCTAAAGAACCTTTCCATTGCACAAAAGGTTGTTTGTAGCGCCAAAAGGTACTTTAGATTATAAAATGGTTCTTCACCATGAATCTCATGTGACCTTACATTTTTGTAGTAAATTTGTGTTTCCCATACATTGATTTATTTGTGGTGACGTGCCACAATCTCTGCACTGACCGCTATGAATAGATTTATGCTTCCTATGTTAATTAGACTGCAAAATATATTTAAACTTATATTAGTAACATAAAAGGCAACATGTTTGGTATTGGGCAGTTATGCATTATTTTCACATTTCTTAATGGAACTAAAAAAAATAGGTTCTTCAAGGAACCTTTCAGTGAAAGGCCAGGGCAAATGGCAAATTAATGGAAAAGCACAATAAACCTAAACAGGGATTTAGAGTACTCGATAATTTGTTTTTGTAAAATAATTTTAGCATTGTGTTTATTCTATTATCACACCTGAAAAACTGTACTTCTGTAGTAAAATATATTTTTGGCTACATATATAGTCGTATGCAAACGTTTTGGCACCCCTTACAATTTCCATGATTTTAATTTATAAATAATTGGGTGTTTGGATCAGCAATTTCATTTTGATCTATCAAATAGCTGAAGGAGACAGTAATATTTCATTAGTGAAGGTTCATTGGATTAACAGAAAATATGCAATATGCATCAAAATGAAATTAGACAGGTGCATAAATTGGAGCACCCCAAAAGAAATATCACATCAATATGTAGTTGAGCCTCCTTTAGCATAAATAACAGCCTTTAGACACTTCCTATACCCTGTAATTAGTGTCTGGATTCTGGATGAAGGTATTTTGGACTATTCCTCCTTGCAAAACATCTCCAGTTCAGTGAGGTTTGATGGTTGCAGAGCATGGACATCCCGCTTCACCCCACAGCTTTTCAATGATATTCAGGTCTGGGGACTGGGATGGCCATTTCAGAACATTGTACTTGTTCCTCTGCCTAAATGCCAGAGTAGATTTTGAGCAGTGTTTTGGGTTGTTGTCTTGTTTTCAAGCACGGCATTTGTGATTCAACTGGCCGTGTCTGTTTTCCCAAGATGGCGCCTGTCAGTATATGCGAACGGTACTGTCATTTAAACTATCTTTTAGTAAACTGTCTGTACACTTACAAAGTTATCAGTGCTTTGGTTTGAATGTAGGGACTCTCAATATGCTACAGTGGAAGTGTGGTGCTATTTTGAGCCTTGTTAGTGGTATAAAATAGCTATTTCTTTTTACTCCATCCATGCCTTCACAACTACCGTTCAGCCGCGGTCGGTGAATCTTGATTGGGGAGGACGGGCTCGTATTACGCTCAGAACTGGAGTGAATGGAATGTGTGCAAATCAAAATAACAATTGGTTTTGTTCGTTGCACACCATTCCATTCACTCCGGTGCCGAGTGTAATACGAGCCCGTCCTCCCCAATTAAGATCCACCGACCGCGGCTGCTACCGTTATAAGGTAATTATCCGTTTGGGCTAAAACTGGGCACATTCGATTAGCATGAAAACATATCCCAGAGTGTTATTAATCCCTAGGTTCATTTTGCACCGAAATTGTCCTTTAAGTCATATTATACTATAAGTAGTTTTTTCTCAACACAGATCAAAAGATATTAGCAAACACATGATTGTTTAGTATGTTAGTGGGTGAACCAGTCCACTCTAATCAGACTGGCTTTATCCTTAAAAGGAACTTGTTTCTAATGTGACTTTTCCTGTTATTGATATGTCTTAATGCTAAGGGACCTTGGTCAAGTAGATTACAGTAGTCCTAAGAACAATAGAATGATTACGAGTATCAAGTGGGATCAAAAGGACAGGAGGAAGACGAGATTGGCACAACCCTCAAATAACAATTAATATTTTCATGTGTATGTCTGCTGAGTTTCCATCGTCAACATCATCCATGTGATTATGGTAACTGTCAGTAGGGGAGACGGGGCAATTGTAATAATGTTTACATTTTCCTTAACGATTTCTTTTTACTTCATCCACGCCCTCACAAATAGTGTGATAAGATTATTATCAGTTTGCACTAAAACTGGGCACATTCGATTAGCATGAATACATATCTTAGAGAATGGTTGACTCTGTACCCATGTGTTATTAACCTTTAGGTTCATTTCGAGCCAGAATTGTCCTTTAAGTTCTGTGGATGTTTTACATGTATTTTTCCACAATTCACATCAAACTTTGAAGAATTCTCTGATCAAATGTCCTCATGCCACGACGTCTTGTGAAGTTCTTAACAGTTACATGAGCGACAACTTCTTAATGACGTCAACGGTTTGCGCCTGACTACGAATTCTCCAATGTTGCCCAGAAGTCCCAGCACGACTCAGCACAAATTAACACAGCACTGCCCAGGATTTGGGATAGATAAATTGGATTATCTACCTTTCCACATTGCTCTCCAGCGACACCTTGTAGATTGGAGGAGTGTGAGTTCAGTGAAGTAGAGTTGGTGAGTTTAAATCATGAGAGCTGAATAAAGACTTCTGTGTTGGACGAGCAGTGTGATGGATGGCTTGGTGATGTGGTGAACCATGTGAGCAACGTTCACCACCCCGCATCTGTCCAAGGAGTAGCAGAGCTACCGACAAGGCAGCGTGAAGGCCGAAGTCCATTCCAGGTTTTTAGTTTCTCCTTTAGGTACATTGCTCAAAAAAATAAAAGGAACTCTTAATCAACACAATGTAACTCCAAGTCAATCACACTTCTGGGAAATCACACTGTCCACTCAGGAAGCAACACTGATTTACAATCAATTTCACATGCTGTTGTGCAAATAGAACAGACAACAGGTGGAAATTATAGGCAATTAGCAAGACACCCCCAATAAAGGAGTGGTTCTGCAGGTGGTGACCACAGACCACTTCTCAGTTCCTATGCTTCCTGGCTGATGTTTTGGTCATTTTGAATGATGGTGGTGCTTTCACTCTATTGGTAGCATGAGACGGAGTCTACAGCCCACACAAGTGGCTCAGGTAGTGCAGGTCATCCAGGATGGCACATCAATGCGAGCTGTGTTAAGAAGGTTTGCTGTGTCTGTCAGCGTAGTGTCCAGAGCATGGAGGCGCTACCAGCAGTAGGACCGCTACCTCTGCCTTTGTGCAGAGGCAGGGGGAACCCTGCCAAAGCCCTGCAAAATTATCTCTAGCAGGCCACAAATGTGCATGTGTCCACTCAAATGGTCAGAAACAGACATCTTGGACTCCATCCAAGTTGGCCGCCTCCGAGAAGCCCGCCAAGAAGGCCGCCTCCGAGCAGCCCGCAAAGAAGGCTACCTCCCTGCGCCTGCCCTGGTCCCTGAGCCTGCCCTGGTCCCTCTGACTCCCCCAGGTTTTTACGCCTGCCCCAGTCCCTGTGCCTGTGCCTACACCAGTCCCTGTGGCTGTGCCTACACCAGTCCCTGTGGCTGTGCCTACACCAGTCCCTGTGCCTGCCACAGTCCCTGTTCCTGTGTCTGCCACAGTCACTGTGCCTGTGCCTGCCCCAGTCCCTGTGCATGTCCCTATCTCTGTGCCTGTCCCTGTCTTAGGGTTTTTCCAATGTCCTGTTCCTGCCAAATTTCCAGTGCCAGCTCCTGTTCCTGTGCCTGCCCCAGTCCCAGTGCAGGTCTGGTGTCTACCTTAGCCCGCCTGGTCTCCGCCTCTGCCTCGGCCCGCCTGGTTTCCACCTCTGCCTCAGCCCACCTGGCCTCCATCTCTGCCGGAGCCCGCCTGGCCTCCAACTCTGCCTAAGCCTGCTTGGCCTCCACCTCTGCCTCAGCCCGCCAGGCCTCCTCTACCAGGCCTCCTCCAGACTGGTCCCTGTCAGGTCCTCCAGCTGCCCGATCTTCCCTGGAGTTGTCTTGTCGCGTTGGGAGCCGCTCCTTGGGGGGGAACTCTGTAATGATTCACCCTACTCTGTCTTTTAGTTGTTCAGTGTCTATTATATTTAATATTTAGTATTTGTCCTTTTCTGATGCTGTTCATACTACAAGTCAAGATGGTTCCTGTCTGTTATGCTACCCTAGTATTTCATGTCCCAAGGAATTTGTGACTCATTTGCCTGATTATTTCTGCCTGGTTCTGTATTGCATTTCCTGGTTTAATAAAACCATTTTTAGATTGCAAAAATCTTGCCTCCTGCCCTTCATCCTGCTCTGAACGTGACAGCCAGCTACTTTAAGAACTGAATCCCCTTTATTGGAACAATAACCTTACAGGAGGAGTCAATAATTAGCAAAACTGCAAAACTCCAAACACTGTATGCTGTCAGACCTGACTGGCATAGATGTTGTATTTATTTAAAGCGTTTTGCATCTTTGACTGAGACAAAGTCAAAATTATGACAATACTTCCACCTGTTGAAAGTCTGCCTTCTCCCTCATGCATGCTTTCCTTTTGCTTTTTGGCAAGTAGCCAAAGTAACCTGCCAGCACTTACCTCCCACATGTAAACGTCATCATAAATAAAAAGAAAAAAGACAAATCGCATTTTGAAAATGCAGTAACAGAATGTGACTTGGATTAATAACTGTAATATTATTACTGTTTTGGAAATTGTAATCCCTTACACTACTTGTTACTGGGGAAAGTAATAATATTACAGTAATACATTACTAAGTAACGTGTTACTGTCCAACACTGGGTACGGCGCATTGCAGGCATAGTTGTAGAAACTTGAATACACACAAATCGGTTCCCCCTCTATTCTGGTTCATAGAAAGATATGACCAAAAACTGTTAACTTGTTGTGCTTCAAGAGGTCAGCGTCTTCTGGGCCAAAATTGTAATTATTTAAACTTTGAGTGCAGCATCTCCCTGGTATTTTGGAGAGGTGCCCAGCACTTTGCTGAGTGCAGAGGATTAGGAGAGCGGGTAACTATGTCATTCACTTCTCATGCACATTGACCCTCATTTATTAAACGTGCGTACGACCAGGGGCGTCATGCACCTATCTTTTTTAAGGGGGCCAAGTGTGCACTAGAGATAAGCTGTTGGTGGTTATATCAACCGCCAGCCTGCAACCGCAGATCGGGCGGATGACATGACGAAAAATAATATTTTAATAACATGCGGGTGGGTGGCGGTTGAACCAACCAGAAGAAAGAAAGTATATACATTGTTAAATATTGTTACCTACATCCGAAAAAAATCGAGCACACTTTGAAATAGTCAAGTTCACTAAAGTTAACAAAAAGTTTATATCAAGTAGCCTATGGTAGCCTACCAGCATTTTTCCTCTCCAGTGTGCAATAAGAAAGTAGAATACAGTGCAAGTTGACCGATGATTAATCTCCCATGTTGTCATATCTCTTATAGTAAAAATGCAAGAGCTGAACTTCTACAAGCTCACTAACACCCACAGCCAAAAAGAAGCTAAGAAAAATAGTCAGAACACTTTGCTCATTAATTAGATGTGCAAGGAAAGAACGCAAGTTTTGGGGTTGTTATGGACAATAAACAATCTGAGCATGCATGTTGCATTGTTGTGCGGTGGACTTTCAGCAAATTTCGCAATGAATAGAGCCGGCGTTTCTTCAATATCGAGGCTCCATAGTTTATTGTA
>JACXGM010015583.1:0-14898 GCA_016801145.1 Umbra pygmaea | reverse complement strand
TGTATTTAATAGAAGAATGTAATCCACTGGTAGCTATGTACAGTATTTAATATATGAATGTAATCCACTGGTAGCTATGTACAGTATTTAATAGAAGAATGTAATCCACTGGTAGCTATGTACAGTATTTAATAGAAGAATGTAATCTGTAGTATTCTCGAAGTCACTACAGAAGTTTTATTCTCCAATCAAATGGATTCAGGGGTGGGACAAATAAAGATTGGGAAGTGAACCGAACACTTCAATTCAATCGCTGTCGTTTTCTAAAATTAAATTTGGATACTTACGCTGGCCGAGTTTGGAATTACAAAATGCATTCAGAAGGTTTGTCATGTCGGAAACATAACCTGTACAATGATTTTGAGGTGTTCAGGGGTCTGGAGTGTTCATTTAAATACTGTAGTAATGAATAGAATGAATACCAGGGGCCCTATCTTGCACCTGGCGCGAAGCAGCGCAAAGCTCGAACGCAAGTGTTTTGCTAGTTTAAGCTGAATTCACACCAGACACGGGCAAAAAATCCCTGTACGTCATCTTGATGCAGACACACGTGTACACTGCAATCACATCGTAATCAATCTTCCGCATCTACGAGATGGTAGGCAACATTGGATACAACTGTCCACCTCCAGCAAGGCGACTGACATGAGCTGTTTTCAGTTTAGTATTCATTGACAATACGAAAACTCTCACACACCCATAGATGAAAGCAACATATTAAATCTTTCTTGGAGGTAAATCAACTTCCGGTTCTGGCCCCGTATGGCAAAGCACCGCACACCTGCCGCCCCCCGCATCCACATTTTGCCGGTTCCGGTAGATTTGCCGCAGCGGTTTCGCATTGCTTCCTATTGAAATGAATGGACTTCCGCCGCAATGCAACCACTTTACCGGAGCTGGTGTGAATCCAGCTTAAGGCAGGATGTCCACTGGACACGTCGAATGCGTTGTGTTGCGCCGGAAGTCATTCATTGTCAATGGAGCAATACGCAAAGATTTGTTTGCCTTGCGATGCAGTGCACTCTGTGTGTCGCATACGTTCAAATTATTCAACTTGTGAGTAGCGACACAGTGCCGTGGTACAACCGGAAGTTGGAGTTCCCAATAGAACGAGTCTTGCCTTGCAGAAGCAAATGTATGTCAAGTCCGCACTATGCGGACACATACATCCAGTAAAAAGTAACGTGCTAAAATCGGACGTGTTTAGTGGACATCCCGCCTAAGACTGACGCAGTTGTCAATTTCCTGTACAGCGCACACGTCGTTTAAATAGCAAATGCACCTGCGCCCATCTTTGCGCCCATGTGCATGCTGGTCTAACAGGGAGGTGTGTTCAGGATAATTCTTGGCGTAGTGCTTTCTTAAAGCATCGGAAAGTGATTGCGCCATTGACCAACAAAAACCTTATCTAAAGTCAATGGCGCAGCATGTCATTGTTATTTTAAGAGCAAATTAGTCAAATGCACATAGGCGTATGCACAGCACGTGCACACTATGCTTGTTACACAGACACAGGGAAGCGCAGCAGCACACAAACATGCAAAAGATTACAAATATAAATATAACGGTGCCAATCCTTCTTCATAATAACAATGTGCCAAGATACAAACACGTCAGACTCTAAAGGGAATGGGAGATGACACTCTGATTGGTTTATTGCATGTTACGCCCAAAACACACCTAGGAATTAATGAAGACACTTAGTACAACACTTTTGATGGACCCTTTTTTTCACAGTCAAACTAGCAAAAGTGGATTTAGACACGCCCAAACAACGTTTCATGCCATGCACTTACATTGTTAAAATAGGGCCCCAGGTGTGTGCAGTTTAGACAGAAATGACAATAATCCATTGGTTGAAATGAAAGTGGGGTGAGGGCAGTCTGAGTGAACAGGAATACAGCCACCAACTCAGGCTCTGCCACGGGGGGACACTCTAAAAATAAATGATGAGTTCATACAGTAACTTCGATAAAATCTGTAAATAAAAGATGAAAGTTTACACTTAAAGAACACATTGATTGTTTGTTTTGTTGTCAAATCCATTGAGGACAGAGCAGGAATTATGACAATTGTGTCACTGTCCAAATATTTTCAAACCTGACTATTAAGCAGAGGTTTATATTTACATTTTTGTCATTTAGCAGAGGCTTTTATCCAGAGAGACCATTGATTTTCTTTTTCTTTCTTTTAAATTATCCTCTTTAAAAATCAAAATAATTATCTATGAATCTTCACACATCCTTTAAAAATGCTTTTGTTTGTTATTTGACAAATAACATCATTTATATTAATACTATTGGAGCTCTGGGGGCCTGGACCCAAGGTCATAAATAGTTTCTTCCTGCTAATCCCCTTTTAGACACTAGAGGGGGTACCTTACACATTTCTTCATTATCCCACTTGCTTTTTCTCTCACAAGATTGTTAATAATTTTAGAGTATTTTGAAATGGATGCCAGTATTTAATTTACTGAACGAGTGCTGCATTTGACCTCAGTAACAAACGGCATATAACTGATCATGGCAATGCAATGTAAAACAAAACAAACAAGTCCTTTAAACAGTGTAGGTTTAAACATTGTTCTTCAATTGAATGTCACATATTTTCCACTGAAAAACAATTTGAATTAAATATAGAATTAAAATTACAATATACTGTGTCATTAAAATAAAATGTATCTTAATATTGTATTCTCTCAATTTCAATTTAATCTCCTACATTTACAGGTGGAGGTACAAATGTATCCATTCCTATCTCATCCCCAGAATGTTTTTCATAACACCAATATTTAATCATGTAAGCCAATTGAAAAACTATTATCATTGGCTCAAGGCATGAGTCATTTTGTAAGACAGACACTCAGCTTCACTTGAATATGAAATAAAAACATATTTATATAGGGACTGGTGTAAACAAGAGAGCAAAGTTACACTGAATGAGTTAATACACATGTACTGATGGATAGGTACAGAGGGAATCAACCTATCAACCAAATGGTTTAGTTGGATACTGGTCTTAAATAGGTGCATTAATAAGATAGTAGGTCATACTGATTGGCTTCATTTAAAATTGGGAAAGTTACAGCAGGGGGCATTAGCGAGCTATATTACGCCTATTACATATCTGGGACTTGAGAAGTTTTTGTAACAAAGTGGGAATTTACTACAGCTTACTACTGGGAAGAATCTACATTACGTTCATGTCAATTACTAGTGGGAAACCTGTGTCTTTCCTGAGATCTGACTATTTTCCACATGGTAATCTACTGTATAACAACACGTAATAACAGTAGACTTACATATTTCTATTTAATCATCTTTTGGCCAGCAAATTATTTAGGAACGGTCCTGTTGTATTTCCATTTCATCAACTTAATGTAAAGTGCTTTACTCAAAGACACAACAATCTTTGGTAGTCTGTAATCCAACTGGCAACATTCCAACTACAAGCCTGACACCCAAACGATCATACAAACAAGAGGGACTAAATAATAATAATAATGGATATACAGTATCTCACAAAAGTGAGTACACCGCTTACATTTTTATAAATATATGATTATAACATTTCATGTAGTAAAAAAAAATTACTTTGCCACAATGTAAAGTTGTGAGTGTACTGCTTGTTATTACAGTGTACATGTTCTGTCCCCTCAAAATAACTCAACATACAGACAGTAAGGTCTAAACCATTGGCAACAAAATTACACCCCTAAGTGAAAGTTTCCAAATTACAAAAATTGTAAAAAGTTTTTTAAAGGGATGCACTTCTCTTGAAATTGCTAAGATATTGGGGCGTGATCACAGAACCATCAAACTTTTGAAAAAAAGACGCAAATTAATTGCCAAAAATCTGAGAACACTGAAACGTGAAGCTACCAGAAACCCATTATCCTCCAGTGCTGTCATATTCCAGAACTGCAATCTACTGGAATGCTCAGAAGTACAAGGTGTTCAGTACTCAGAGACATGGCCAAAGTAAGGAAGGCTGAAACCCAACTAACACTGAACAAGACACAAAAGTTGAAACATCAAGACTGGGCCAAGAAATATCTGAAGACAGATTTTTCATAGGTTTTATACACTGATGAGATGAGAGTGACTGTTGATGGACCAGATCGATAGGCCTGTGGCTGGATCTGTAATGAGCACAGAGCTCCACTTCAACTCAGATGCCAGCAAGGTGGAGGTTTTTAGAAGAAACTTTCTTCAATCAGTGGTACAGGAAAAAGCCTGCATCTTTCAAGAAGAAGATTTTTATGCAGAACACTGCTTTATCACATGCATCGAAGTACTCCACTGCGTGGCTGGCCAGTAATGGCCTTAAAGATGAAAAAATAATGACATGGCCCCCTTCCTCACCTAACCTTAAACCCTATTGAGAACTTGTGGTCCCTTTTAAAATGGTCGATTTACGGTGAAGGAAAACAGTAAACCTCTCTGAACAGTGTCTGGGAGGCTGTGGTTACTGCTGCACAAAAAGTTGATTATCAACAAATCAAGAAACTGACAGACTCCATGAATGGAAGGCTTATGACTGTTATTGAATAGAAGGGTGGCTAGATTGGTCACTGATGTTTTGAAATGTCAGTTTATTTATACATTTTGAGTTGTTATTTTGAGTTGTTATTATTCTTACTTTAACAGATAAAAAAAATGTTTTTCATTAAGTTGCATACTTATTCTGCACACTAATAGTTCCCCAACAATTGTACTGTGTAGAGATCGTAAAGCATAACCACAAAAACATCACATACATAAACTGACTTCCTGTTTTAAAAATGATGAACAAGGGACAGTGAGTGAGAGAGAGGCCTTTGAATGACTGCTGTTGAAAATTTTAAACAGTTCATCTCTTTATTATTTTTCCTTTGAGTTCCATTTTCATTTGCTCCAAATACAAATCCTATTGATTTTATATAGGGATTAAGTCATCTTTACAGAGTGACAAAAAGATTTAACGATTGAAAATTTAGGTATCCGTGTGAGAAATCAAGAAAATGAACAGAGTTGCCATGAATGTCAATCTTGTCATCCTCATCATCACCCTGACGACTGTGGAGGGAAAAGGTAATAGACAATTATTGATCCCTGTTTACTCAAAAACATTTGTCAACCTTTTGTATACCGCAATGTTACATTTTATCTGCTGACTGAGATTATTTAAAAAACTATAACATTTTGTACATAAACTAATGTATTTATTGGGTTGGTGCATGTCATGAAATTGTCTATTATTTGAAGTCATGTGTTTAAGAATGTGTTTTATGAACATAATATACTGGTAATTAAAAGTAAATTAAATAAGTATTGAAATATTCAGTTTGTGGTGTAATTAAAAGTCCTAGTGACTTAAACATATTTACTATATGCCAATAAAAATAATAATAAAAATAATAATATTAAAATATTGCATTGATAACGCACTTTTCATTATAGTGAAGTCATCTCAAAATGCATAGAATGTATTATACGCTATACTTAAAAGTCTTTACAAAACCAGTTTAAAAATGGGGATACACAAATACAACTTTTTTGTTTTCTCTATTTAGGAGATGTGGAATTCTGGAGAGACAAAGTCACACTGACCTGTCCTGAAGATGGAAAATGGTATAAAAAAGACACAACTGAATCACAAACTGAAGAAGCCCAAATAGATTTTCAAACAACTTATGATAAAGACCGTGGACTAGAGTACAGCTGTGAATATGAAACAGATGTTGAAAAAAATACATATCAGTTTTATATTAAAGGAAAGGGTGAGTAAATGTTTCCTACAACAAATACATTTACATACATTTCAATATCAACCTATATGTGTTAAACTGTGTTAAACCTTAAACTGTGTTAAAGGAGCCTTGCCTTCAGTACTCATCCTTTCTGTATCAGTACATGTTAATTCACAAACATTATTTCTTACTGGATATTCAACTTAGATGTTTTCTCTTCCCTGAATGCGCTGCTTAACTTCATGCCAGGAGATCTGCTTTAGCATCTAACTGTGTTAATCCCTGTGTTAATACAGGGTGTGAGATTTGTTTTAATATCTAAATGTGTTACTCCCTGTGTTAATAAAGGGTGTGAGATCTGTTTTAATATCTAAATGTGTTACTCCCTGTGTTAATAAAGGGTGTGAGATCTGTTTTAATATCTAACTGTGTTAATCCCTGTGTTAATAAAGGGTGTGGGATCTGTTTTAATATCTAACTGTGTTAATCGCTGTGTTAATACACCATGTGGGATCTGTTTTAATATCTAACTGTGTTAATCGCTGTGTTAATACAGGGTGTGAGAACTGCTTTAATATCTAACTGTGTTAATCCCTGTGTTAATACAGGGTGTAAGAACTGCTTTAGCATCTAACTGTGTTGATCCACGTGTTAATACAGGGTGTAAGAACTGCTTTAGCATCTAACTGTGTTGATCCATGTGTTAATACAGGGTGTAAGAACTGCTTTAGCATCTAACTGTGTTGATCCCTGTCTTAATACAGGGTGTGAGAACTGCTATGAGATGACAACTACTTTGGTTGCCTGTGTCATCATTGGTGACCTACTTTTGACAGGAGGGGTCATCTTGATTGTGTTCCTCTGTGCTCAGATTAAGTCTGGACCCGCTGTGCCCCAAAAACGTACGTTCATATTTCATTCACCAGCCACACAAAATAAGTTTTCAACCGCCAACAGAGTCAGAGAAAATCACTTGGCATATTGATTTTCCCAAAACTCAGTAACATGCTTTTCCCATCACTACTACACAATTTTCTGCAATGAAAAGTATTAAAAAATCATTAGTCGCAGTGTCAGTAGTATAAATGTTTGGTATTGACTTTTTAATCAGTTAATTTCTTTGTGCTGTAGCAACCTCACGCTCAGGAGGTCATGTCCCAGTGGTGCCACGTCCGGAATATGAGGTATGTCCTCCATCTCTTCAGCTTTCTATTGCTAATCTGCCTTTCTTTTATTAGTTTAGCAGAAAATCGTTATTGTCACATTTTTGATTAACTGCCATCCATACAGTATGTATGACACATTTTGTAACTTGTTAGATTGGGGATACGATCTAGCAACTTTTCGGCTTCCTGTACTGAATGTTATGGGGATGATGTAGATTATCCATTCACAATACATCTGGCAAAAAATACTGTATAAAATGTTGTTTACAGAATTTAATTATATTTATTTGACCTTGATTTGTAGAGAGAAATCAACTGAGACCCAGGTGTCTTTTAGAGCTGAGCTCTAGAATAAAAAATACATACAAAATAGAAATATGAAATACACACATTTATAAACCATGAATATCAATAAAAAATTGTTTATCACAATTATCTTACAGGCACTAAAGCATTTTAAATGGCGTTCCATGAGTGTGGGGTAGAGTATTTGAAATCAGATTTATCCACATCTGAATAAACCTGTGGTAACCAGTATTTAACCTGTATTTAACCAGTATTTAACCAGTATTTAACCAGTATTTAACCAGTATTTAACCAGTATTTAACCAGTATTCAGAGTGTTTGATATTGTAACTGCAGTTTTTCCAACTAATTCTGTACCTAAGATAGTCAGGAAGTGTCTTTGTGACAGCGTTATAACATCAAGTCCGGCCTATGTCGAGGTCCAGAAGTTACAGCCAAATAAAGTATATAAAGGACAAAGATGTGTAAATAAATTCACACCAAAGCTGAATGATCGATTGCTTCCAAGGATTTCAGTACAGGCAGACATGGCACATTCACATAATCTAGCAGGGACTAGATTGCACTTCTGTCCTGATTTGACATACATATTTATTTTTTATGAAATAATCAAATTGTAATTTATATCTTCTTCACCATCTCAGTAATGTGTGTTTAAAAAAACTTTTATATCTAACCAAATCTCAAGTTCTATTTACAGTAGGAAGGAAAGAAAACATTCAATAACAAAACAGTTTACTGTAGTCATTTTGCATGCAACAAAAAGTGACCTAAAAAATAGCATATACTTTGTCTTTTGTACCATTGTAGTTTTGTCTTTTGTAGTGAAAACATTGAATCTTGATCTTTGAAGCTAATTTAAACTGATCTTTACATCCCTGCAGATTAGATGGATTTTATGGGTAAATCCACAGTCTAAATTGATTTAGTCATTTGTGAGATTTTACAAGGGTTAGCGAAACTCATCAATATTACTTGACCAATTTAATTTAATTTATATATATATATATATATATATATATATATATATATATATATATATATATATATATATATATATAAGTTTATTGAATAGGATAAACCCCTTGAGATGAACCGTACATTATTATGTGTATTCCTAACTAGTGGAATACATCTTATTTTGATTTCTTTGAATTCCTGAAACAAATGTGTTACTTGTAAGGAGACAGCCCTTTGTACCCAATTTTGTGATTTTAGGAAACATGGTTTGAGGTGTCCTTGCAAAGTTAGCATTTTCCATCAGCATAATATCCTAAATGTTGTATTTCTCTGGCAACAAATTGTTCACCAATTATCTTTTTATCGAGACATAATCTGATATACCAAGTGAAACATTTGATTTATCAGTTAAATAAAGCTCTTATTTTCCCCCCTGACAGCCACTCAGACATGGAACTCGTGGCAAAGATATCTATTCAACTGCTAGAAAGGAGACTACAGAATGAGACTGACTACGGACCACAGGAGCAACAGCTGAGCATAATCACTTTGTCCTTGTTTAATATCTAATTGAGTAGTGGTCTATGTAATCAGGATTTACCAGCTACAATGGTGAGTTGTACAGAACAACCAGTTATTTTAAAATGGAAATGCTTGCCTGTACAAAAATTTCTCCTTAACAAGTGCAGCTATTTGAACAGGTGTTTAATTTGTTTCGTACATTTTTTTTATTGATTACAAATACCAACAAATTTTCAAATTTATACTTTGATTATAGTACAAGGCCAATCTATCTCCAGATAAGGCCTACTTGTTCAAAAATCTAATTTCTGGTGAACAGGCTTACTGAAGCTGAGCAACGAAACAAGGGAAAATTTGTGGTTGATTTTTTATTATTGTAAAAAAAATATTTTATAAACTAATATTACAAAAAAACAAATGTGTTTTTATGCCTTTTTAAACATTGACATTTTCAATCAATGTTTGAAAGGTATCATCTGTTCATGACTAGCACATCCTGTTAATGTTAATCACAGAGGATAATCAACAACCCAAAATCAAACAAGAAGTTTGAGAACTAGTTGAATGTATCTTCAAGTGTCAAGTATATTTCAACATTTTTTACTATAGCTCAACCTGCTATCAGGGCGTTGTTGAAAGGGATCTGTAATGCTTCGCTTTAGACTTTACGGGCTGGTTTTGTTTACAGTACACAGATAAAACCTAGACTAAATAAAACAAACTAAATTTAAATCCCCATTGCATTGGATTTTTTTGTCAAGTATTAGGCTTAATCTGGGTGCACAAAACCATAACTAAAAGTTGTTTTCTTTCATGTGCCTGACTCGAAATGTACACTTGAGCCTAACTGAATGAAAATAATATTAATGATCACCATATGACTGTCAAACTCAATACAGGACAATCAGGATGTTGATATGTTTGCTGTACTGACATTTTTAACATATAGCTGTGGTGATCTAATAAAAAGTATTTTAGTTTAAATGTTTTCAATGTTTGAAGATTAACAATTGTTAATCTAAAGAGCTCAATTGCAGTACACAATATTAGCATACTGTATATAGAGATCTATTTCTATAAAATTTTACATTGAATCTACTTCATTGTGAACCACTAATATCATAGAAAGTTAATAGTTGTTATACCATAATAGTTGTTATGCTTTTAACTAGTTGGCAGTGTTTTATGTTCAGAGTGTTCTCTCAAGATCTAAGCCACACACATGCCTCAGCCAGTGATGATGGTGGATGATGGTGGATGATGGTGGATGATGGTGGATGATGGTGGATGATGGGCCAGGTCTCTATGTTGCTATAATCTTTTGAAATAATGGCATATTAATATGACAGACTTTAATTTAAGGACAACTTAACAATGTTACAGCATTAACATATCTCTTGAAGACAAAGTCTATCCAACATTGAAATAGTGCAGTGTAGTTAGTATTCAGTTTTCCATCAATGTGCAAACTACATTAAGTTTTTTTATTTTTTTATTTTGTAATTCAATATTTTCAAATACAAAAACTACCAAGGCAACACAACATATCCTGAACCTTAACATTTTAAAAGATATGAATATGAATACGATATTAATCATAATTTAAGAAACGGTTCATTCCATATTGTTATAATGCTTTAGGGCATTTTTAGTCAATTTATTTGTTAAATTTCAATGTAGGTAATTCCTGAAAATTTAAAATGTGTGCATGTGTGAGTGAAGGGGGATGGGGCTCACTAACTTGTATTTATCAATTAAATGTTTTGCTAGGAGACGCATATTTGTAATAAGAGAATTGATTACTATTCAGATTCAACAAGTTTAGTATACACTCACTCCTGGTATGCTGGAGTTCCATTCTTCAATTGTAGGCACCTACTGTATATTGTGTTGGTTATTTTTAAATCTTGAATTTAATGAGAAATACAATCTGTGCTCAAGTATCAAACATGACAACCCCCCGTAAAAACAGAAAAAATAGAAATTGTGAATTTGACGTTCAAATATCCCTTTGGGTTCTCAGCAGTCAGTCGGATTCGTTCCCGGTAGAAATGGGTCTCCGACAGGGCTGCGCTTTGTCACCAATCCTGTTTGTGATATTCATGGACAGAATATCACAGTTTGGTGGGCTGGGAATCTCATCGCTGTTGTTTGCAGAGGATGTGGTCCTGATGGCTTCATCAATCAGTGACCTTCAGCACTCACTGGATTGGTTCACAGCTGAGTGTGATGTGGATCAGCACCTCTAAATCTGAGGCCATGACTCTCAGCAGGAAACCGGTGGATTGCTTACTCCAGGTAGGGAATAAGTCCTTACCCCAAGTGAAGGAGTTTAAGTACCTCAGGGTCTTGTTCGCAAGGGAGGGGACAATGGAACGTTAGATTGACCTGAGAATCTGAACAGTAGGGCAGTGTTGCACAATGCTGCGCAATTGTGACGAAAATGGAGCTGAGCCAGAAGGTGTTGTATATTAAATGAATGTACTCATCAAATTAATTTACTCAGTCTGGAGGATGTGTAGAAAATGGAGGCATAGACTTTAATGTTTAAAGCCGAGTTGTCTCTAAAGAAAAAACTGTCAACAATCAGATTACTTTCATTTTTATACAGAGAATGATGTCACAACAGAAAACTTTATAATGATTTCCCAATGGTCCAAATAGATAGCATTAGTTTAAAATCCTACGAATTAGTTAACCAAGCACCAGCATGTCTGATTTTCTACGGTCACCCTCCCAATCCCTTGGGCCAAAAGTTGCATTCACACTTTCCTGCTGGCATCACATGCTATGGTAAATATCTAGTCATTGTCACAATTTGGCTACACTGGCTTTAGATTTACATACATATCATTCCAGAGACATCCTGAGTTAATTAACACTGTTGGCCGCATTCCTACAATGGAGCAAATCTACATTTACAGTGAAATAATTCATCATAGTCATTGTGACAAATACAGAACAATAAAACTCTTCTAGACAATTTAAAGTATTTAATAAATGGTGATCCTGCCTAATTTTGATCATTGAACAGATAATCTTTATTAATTATACAGGAACCTCAATGCAAAGTGTGGGATTCTTTTTCTCATATTGCTAGAGTATTTTTTTGAATGTCACGTTTAATTTGTATGAAGGAAGGGAGACCAAAGCAGTAAGGTGGTGTTCTCTGATTTATTATTTGGAAAACACTTGGCAAAATAACAAATGCCTAAGCCTCAGTGGCTATATAATTAAAATGCAGACTGTAACTGGCCAAAACCAACAAAAATAACACGGCTAAATACTCAGTCTTGACATGTAGACTAAATGACCTGAGAGCCTTATTTAGTTTACAGAGAAGTTTACATCTGCTTTACAACAACCCCTAGTTCATAACACAAGAGAACATTACATAATTTAAGGTGTACCCTTACACAAGAGCACTCAGGGATACATATCGCATTATCAGCGGCAGCGTTTAAAAAGCTCCGTAGAAGTAGTCCTTGTTTAAACATAGAGACACCAACATAACAGGAGTTTAAGGCTACGTTTACACATGGCCGGCTATTTTCATAAACTGACATTTCAAGCTCTCCGTTTAAAAAAATAACATTGTGCACACCTGTCCGTTTTCAGGAAAGTGTTCACCTACACAAACCCATGTCTATGCCGTCAAGAGCATGCCAAACGTGTTGGTGGCAGTGTAATGAAAGGCTGAAGCGCACGTCAGCCAATCAGATTCCCGAAAATAGCCAAATAAAAATGTAAACATAGGTCGCACTTTTGCCGCAGGTGCAATTTCTGGCACATACTGTGATGTCGGTTGCCTAAACCTCAGTTTTTCTCAGTTTACATGCAAACGTGCAAACTGAGTTTTTTTCAAAATCTCCACTCTGACCACAGATTTAGAAAGAATAGTTTTCAGAGGCGAATTCTCAGTTTGCGTGTAAACGAAGGGCATAAACGAACGAAAATGTCTCAGTTTTCCTAAATAACCATGTACGTGTAAACAGGGTCTAAGAAACTCACAATGAACCGTGCCACCTCCTAGAACACTACAGGTATATATAGGTCTTTAATTATTAACTCTTAATTAGCTAACCTTAATTAGCTAACCTTAGTTGAGTCCTGCTTATTAGGCTACTTACTGAAGGACCTGTACTCACTATATGATTGTTCAGGTGGTGGCACCAGTCTTCCATAACCTACAGATAAACAGCACAGTGCAGTCTAATACATTCATAAATGTAAATATACACAACAAAACCCACAGTACACAGTACTGGAACCATAACCAACATAATACTTCATAAATGTTCATAATAGTTAATAGCCATTGTTGTTGCCATGGTGTTTGTCCTGTATAAAATACTTCTATAAATGCAAAGCTCTCAATCTACCGGTTAATCTTCGTTATTACCCTCACCTATGGTCATGAAGGCTGGGTCATGACTGAAAGAACAAGATCGCGTTTACAAGCGCCCAAAACAGTCTTTCTCAGGAAGGTGGCTGGCGTCTCCCTTAGGGATAGGGTGAGAAGCTCAGTCATCCGTGAGGATCTTAAAGTAGAGCCGCTGCTCCTTCATGTAGAAAGGAGCCAGTTAAGGTGGTTCGGGCATCTGGTAAAGATGTCCACTGAGCGCCTCCCTAGGGAGGTGTTCCAGGCATGTCCAGCTGGGAGGAGGCCTCGGTGAAGACCCAGGACTAGGTGGAGAGATCGTATCTCCACACTGGCCTGTGAACACCTCAGGATCCCCCAGTCAGAGCTGGTTAATGTGGCCATGGAAAGGGAAGTTTGGGGTTCCCAAACCCCTATCGCAACCCAACCCCAGATAAGCGGAAGAAGATGAGATGAGACATTCAAATATTTAAAGAACAGCACTGCCTGAGGACTAAAATGCTTTCACTGCAGGTACAAACTAGATACAAATTCAATACTGCTTTTAAGGTTTTGTGCACCTAAAACATGCACTGGACACAAGACATGTAACTTCGATGGATCCACAGTCACAAAAGTGTGTCAAAAATATATTTTTAAAGCTATTGTCCTAAAGGACCTTTAGAACTGGCAGATGTCCTTGGTGTCAAACTGCAGGTGGAAGCAGAGCCCACTTGGGGATGATCTGATATCCCACCAAGGTGAGAACACTAAAGTCAATTTACTCTGCCTGTCGAAATAATGCCACCATTTTGTGCAAGACATCTGCTATGATATATATTATGTTATCTTAAACTTTCGAGGTCCTCCTAACACACTGAAAAAAATATTCCTAGTCCCAAATAAGACCAAAAATAGAAAGTTGATCAACAGAGAGACGCTCGGGTTTGAGCTATAAAGCGAAGTGACAGACTCGTCAAGGTGTGCATCAGACTTATGGTGAATATGGGGTTACTAGCATGACACGATTCCCAGTTGCACATCATCATGGCGTCCGTCATCGAGAAGAAGGGAACAGTAGAACACACAGGGAACATTTCCTTGTTACGTTGCCATGGCGGCAGGCAAGGCACCAGGCGAAGCAGGGCCATGAAACATTACGGCTGACAGTAAAGTCCTCTCTTTAGGAAAGCAATAGGGTTCCACAGCTCTGCTGGATCTGTTATCCGCGTTGCCTTGCGAACGTTGATCCCAAGTAATAATCAGATCAATAAAATAAAACTAAGTAAATGAATAATTGAATGCTTATAATAAAATACAGTAATAAACATACTGATAGATAATTTATTGGTTCATTCATGATGACAGTGATAATCAATCAGACTGAATATAATAATCAATATTATATGAAGAATATGCATCTACACTATTCCACCTAAAACCTTGTGTCTCAGTTGTTCCCACATAACAAATAATAATTGGATTCTAAGAACGAATATCCAGAAAGTTTTAACATGTAAAATATATGGATTTAGGCTCCTGGTTAGAAAGTTTAACAGTCATAAAGTGTCTGGTTAGAGACAAGGCTGGGAATACTTTCATGCTGTTTATTGTCAACACAACAGAACAGCTCCTTTTACATTGCTTATTTGCGGGTGGTTTATTAAGCTCATGCGCTAAAAAGATAACAATCACCAACTACACGTTACCTCCGCGTGGTAACTCGCAGTCGCCTGATCTGTCGTTGGAGATCAACGTGGCAAAGTAGATAATCTGACTGTCCTTTAATCTGAGCATCAATTGCGCAATTAGCTTGAAGAATCTGTTAATGTCTTAATTTAAAGGAGTTTGAC
>JACXGM010015582.1:0-21277 GCA_016801145.1 Umbra pygmaea | reverse complement strand
CTGTTTTATTCAAACAGAATACTAATTTTAGCAAAACATGAACATGGACATGCAATGAATAAGCAATGATTATTGCAATGAACCACGAGCGCTATTATTTTGAAACGAAAAATCCCTGTTTGTGTTGCCAGCCGAACGTTCTTGACTACTTTATAGCTTGAGCCAGCGCTACTATTACATGTCCTCGAGAACAGGCATGGTCTTACATCTTCAACAGACTTTGAAATTTCCCGGCAGTCGTGACTAATCTCCCCCTGGCATTTGTCACGGTGCCACTTGTGTAAAAGCGCGAATGGCCGAGCTTGAATTTCCAGGTATGTCCCTCTTTTGCTAATGTATTTTAAAGATGGAGGCGTAACATGGTGAGCGGGCACGATTGCATGCATTGTGAATGGAAGATTCTACACTTACGAAAATACTTTGATTATTAGGTGGAAGTATTTACACATGAATGAGCACATATTTGTGAAAGAACAAAGGTTTTTTGCTAAGAATCAACTCAAAGAAATACACAGTGGAGCTTTAAGAAGAGCAAGACTAGAGTGCGGTGGGGGAGCTAGTGGTAGAGATGTTTGTAAATTGGAGGGGGCGAACAAAGGTTTACAGTTCAATAAGGTGGGTATCTAGGAGTGAGACCAGAGAGAGATTATGTTGCTACCAGTGTGCACACACCAAATGCGACCTGAGCCCCGATGTAGGTAGAGGTGTCTATGTAGAATGCCAGACATGGGCATGCAGAGTTACATTGGGAGAGGGGCAATAGTTGTTATTAATTGATAGTAGGTCAGAAAGAGCATAGTATATTTTAGGGGGAATAAAGTTTGTTGTGAGTCATAAAGTAGTAATCCAGGTAATGTCAACAACAATAACACGGAAACACTAGCAGTGTCCGATTCGCCAAAAAACACCAGAATTGGTATATCCGCCATTGGTCACAGATGAGAGCAGGTTCAAACAGACCACATGTGACAGAAGTGAATGAGTCTGGAGATGCCGTGGTGAATGCTATGCTGCCTGCAACATCATCCAGCGTGACCAGTTTGCCGGTGGGTACCTGATGGTCTGGCATATTCTTGGAGGGTCGCACTGACATCCATGTGCAAGCCAACGGTACCCTGACTGCTGTTAGGTGACGAAGACATTGACATTATTGACTGGCCCTCACGTTCCCCAGGCCTGAATCCAATTGAAAACCTCTGGGACGTTATGTATGGTTGCATCCGACACCGCCCAATAGTGACACAGACTTTCCAGAAGATCAGCGATGCCCTGATCAATGTCTGGGAGGAGAGTGACTTGGACACCATTTGACATCTAATCAGGAGCATGCCCAGACGTTGTCAGGAGTACATACAGGCACATGGGGGCCATATACACTAACAATAATAATTAATAATTAATTGTTTTTATATAGTGCTTTTCAATTACCCATAGCACTTTACATAGTAATTCGGGGAAGCCCACCTCATCACTACTCTGGGGCATTGGGAACGATCTTTAGACCACTTCTAGCAGCATCGTTCTCCCATACAGGGATTAACCACACTGTAAAAAAGTTGATGTTTTTACGGTAAAAAAACGGCAGCTGTGGTTGCCAGTACTTTACGAAATAAATATTGTAGTTATATCATGTTCCGCTATCACGGTAAGAGGATATTAGTCCTGCTGATTCTGCCGGTAAGTTCTGTATTCAATTCTATATTTTACCATAACAATACACTGTATACCGTAAATATACATATTTTTACTATGTATTATACAGTGAAAATACACATCTTTATCATTAAATAAGACATTGTTTTATTGTAAATTTAACAGTCTGTAATATAAAATACAATTTTTATGTAAGATGTACCAAATTTAAATAGTGTAATGATCCACAGATATTTCCTACTAATTGTAATCTGACTGAAAGATATCCAATAGTTGTAATATTTTATCACCCACAGCCTTCATTCAAAAGAATTGCAATAGTGAACCACTCGAAAATTGACTAGCTAAACTACATTGATGATAACACACATCCCATTAATGGTTGGAATAAAGATAATGGTTTAGAGTTTTTATTAGGTTTGAATAGTATGTTTTTATTTATTGTTAAATAATGAAACATAAAGTGATCAATTCATGAATGCTTGAAGCACACAATATACGTATACTAAAAAACTTTTCAGAAAAACTAAATGTGCAGCAAAGCCTTCTGGGAAATCTTATAGAATGTTGGCTTTTACGTATATTCTACAGCACATTTCTGTCATAAACACAGTGCAAGAGTATATTTAACAGTGGAGTAATGTATTTTTATAGAAAAGAGATGCAAAAAAACTGTTTCTTACAGTGCAAGCTCGGCCCAAGCAGTGGAATACAGGGCGCTGCTGGCTGAAATCTGAGTCACATTATCAATTGCCGTGATGAAATTCACGCAACTTTGAATAGCTCCACCCACTGCATTTGAAAACTATGGCATTTAATTTCAAGAAGGCCAATATGAACGCCCACGCAATCTCTTTTGGATTGTTCAAGTAAAAAAATTGTCCCATGCACAATGCTTTTAAAAAACAATAAGATATAAAAAAGGAGACTAGAGATCAAGCATATCATATGACTGCACATGTAAACATTACCAACAGAATGATACTGTGTTGGAATCAATATGCAGTTTAACCACTTACAGGGTCTTCCGGTACATCGAGGGGCAGAAAAAAGTATGTAAACCCTTTGGAATTACATGTATTTATGCATAAATTGGTCATAATATTTTATCTGATCTTCAACGAAATTAGAATAATAGATGATCACAAGGTGCTTAAACTAATAACACACACTTTGTTGTATTTTTCTTGTCTATATTGAATACATATTTATAAACATTCCCAGTGCAGGGTGGAATAAGACTGCCCTGCCCTATACCCCCCCCCCCCAATGTTGAAACATTCACAAGATGCATTGCCTGATGAGAACCACACAGAAGAGTTCTCAGAAGACCTATGATTACAACATACACTCACCAGCCACTTCATTAGGTACACATTGCTAATACTGGGTTGGACCCTCTTTTGCCTAAAGAACTACTTAAATTATTTGTGACATAGATTCAACAAGGTGCTGGAAACATTCCTTATTCGTCCATATTGATGTTATTTCATAATACAGTCGCTGCAGATTTGTCGGTTGCACATCCATGATGCAAATTTCCCATTCCACCACATCCTAAATGTGCTTGATTGGATTGAGATCTGGTGACTGTGGAGGCCATTTGAGTACAGTGAGTTCAATGTCAAGTTAAAGAAACCAGTTTGAGACAGTTGTGACATGGCGTGTTATCCGGCTGGAGGTAGCCATTAGAAGATTGGTACACTGTGGTCATAAAGGGATGGACATGGTCAGCAAAAATGCTCAGGTAGGCGGTGGCATTTAAACAATGCTTAATTGCTACTAAGGTAGCCTTTATTAGCTCAAATGTAGCATATTGTAATTGTATAAATACTTGGAGGAAAGAATGTAAAATAAATAAAAATGTCTACCAGAATACTGCTAACTCTGTTATATTTCAAGCCAGGGTGGCTCTATACTTTTTGGTGCAATTGTTTGGAAATAACAAATGAAAGATGAGTTAGAGCAATGGGTGAGTGGCTAACAGGCTAACTAGTTAGTCGTATCTGGAGTGAAGAAAGCATAATTAGCTTCAATGTAGCTATCGGTGATTGTGTAATTACTTGGAGGAACAAACGTAAAATTATAAATAATCTGTTGCTGATTCTGGCTAAATCTGTACCTAATGAAGCGTTGTAGGGCTTATAGTAAATGTTTCAAATTGTGGTGTATAATTTCTAGATAGTAGCCAAGGTCCTTATGCTAAATTTGACTCCACTGAACCTACTGGCAGTGCGCAGGAACAAAGTTTGCATTGAATTCTAGACTTTTGTGATATTTCAAGTAAAATTAGATACAAAAGCATCCAAACTGTACTCTCGGTTGTTTAAAAAAAATGTAGCAACAGCACTCTATACTGAAGTTAATCAGTCTAGGGTATTGTTTTTAAATACTATATTTAATGTTTTATTTACTCTGAAATTGTCCTTTAATGGTGCCTTGAGCAGATTGTCTTGACCATGTCTACATGCCTAAATGCATTGCCTTGCTGCAATCTGATTGGCTGATTAGATATTTGCATTAACGAACAGTCCACTGTCCACTGCCATATAGCAGGACCTTAGTTATTAATAAGATATCACAAACATTTGAGAAATAAATTGGGAAACTATATAACAAAAACAAAGGGAGACCAGGATTTTGCTCATTTTAAATATAAGCCAGTCAGCTTAGGTTGTATTTTAAATAAATGTTTGATATAAACTTTACTTTTCAGTTTATTGCAAATTTCAGTTTAAGCAAATTGATGCTTTTTTCAAATTGAGCTCATCCCTGGTTTAAACACTGTCTCGCTATGTTTCATGTACAATATCCAGCCATCTCTGTGCAGCGATGAGTGAACCAGCCTTTCCCCACTGAGCAATAAAGCGTTTTAAAGGCATTATACGCCCACCAGAGGTTTCTTTGCAATTCATTAAAAAGTGTATTTCTAGGAACAGATTATTTTGTGTGGAGGCTAGACACACCCTTGCTCCCCACTGCATGCAGCTTTCCACGTTTGGGTGGCTCGGAACAGCTGTTGCCACCCCCCCCACACACCCCACAGCCTGGGGAAAGGCGTGTCGAGGCAAGTCGTGCCTCCTCCTGTCACAGGCTTCTCACCTCCCAAGGCGTCTATTAAAAAAAGCTAACGCCTTCGACACATGCAGACACTATAGCTCTCACACTGATCCCACAGCGACAGGTAGAAGCATGGGCCCTCACCGGAGCTGGTTGGGTGGTTAATGCTTCTACGGTGGTTGGCAGGGGGCAATCCGGGAAACTTCACACAGTTGTTGCACACCTGCATTGTGTGGCGTACCAGTGGGGTAAAACGACTTAAGTCCCCTTCAAGGCACTGGAGATGTTTCACGGCCAATGTTTCACACTGTCTCAAATGTGCCCAAGGAATATTGATTAGCAGCAGGTACGCTTGATGGGGTAATTCTGGTGCGCCAAAGGCCCTCACATAACACAAGTGCACACACACTTGGCACAAGTTATGCAAACACACACCTGTACATCTGGCGCCTCATTTATCAAGCGTGCATAGAAACAATCCTAAATTTGTCTATTACAAATGGAATTAAGAATGTGCGTACGCATAAAACGATCGTATGGCTGTTTTACGCACAGTGGTAAGAAATCACCATTGATAAATACCATTTGTTCTTAAGCGTCAATACTAGTGAACAGCCTCTAGGATTTGCATATCAACACACCCCTAATTACCCAAATATGGTCAAATTGTCTCTATATCCTGTGGGAAACATACTGTAATAAGCGAAGATGAGGTTCGTGAAATTCCCGATGCAATCTAAATTTCTGAGCTTGACAGGTGCCATGTAATGTAACATGAGTGAATTATTTATTTGTCACGCATTGTGGTTACTCGCTTGTTCTTCAAACCAATATGTTCAACATACTATAATAGGCATCAAATCCGTAATTGCTCCATAACGTAGTCTAGACATAAATGCCATTGTTCTGCAGAATAAATGAGACATGCATTCCACCTGTCATGCAATTACATTTAAAACCATATTTTACGCATATAACCGGTAAATTGGTTTAAAGACTGTTTTGTTCACATTGCATACTATTTTCTGGGTGGGCTTTTTTTTCAATCTGGGTGCCATCTATTTATTTGATTGTTTTTAGGAACACATACATGTAGCGTAACATAACAAAATCATTATGACTCCAACTTTTGTGCAATATTAGCAATAGTGTATGTACACATCAATTCACGGGTTCTGGGTGAGATATGATTCTACTGAATATTGCCCGTAGCCCTGACCCAATAGGTTATTTACTATCTTGTTTCTAAAATATCTTAAAAATAATGTTTAAGACAAAACAAAGTCTGATGATGAACTAGCTACCCCTAAAATGTCCAGCTTCTTTATAAATGCCTGTATAACAAGTCTTTCATCAGAGGATCCACCTTCTGTTCTAGTTCACATTGTCTCAGTCTGTTATTATAATTCAAAAAAGGGTTTTACAAATCAATAATTTAAGAGTACTTAGCTCATTTTCATTAGTATTATTATTACAAATAAACTGGTCAAATTACATGAAATACTGTTGCCTAGAGTAACCTTACACAGAAATGGTTCATGGAATTTTTTTAAATCAACACATTACATTTATTATTCACACATAACAAACATGTTCCATTACAGGAATACTCTACATTTCAGAAGCATTTCCCTTCGACCACTTGTCATGTGCGTAGTGCCAATGCATGTTCGTAGCTGTGCGTAGATTTAAGAAAATTTCCAAGCAAATGTTAAAATTGATAAATCCCACATTTTCCGTAGGAATGATCATATGCATGGTACGCTGGTATTGCTGGAAGAAATATTTTGGAAAGGGAAGCATTTGTCTTAAGGCAAGTTTACACCGAAGATGTACAACAATATGAGTTTAAAGTTTCAACTACTTGCAAAAATCTCCCAGTTTACGCCACTGCTACTGGATGAGCCAGTGTATGTATTATAACTCTTCTTCAGTGTTTCTGTCAGCATCTTGTGGTGCAGATCCAATTTTCTATTAAATTTCACCCACATGGTGTTTACTGTGTAAACTCTGGAAAATAGATGTTATCTTTCTTGGTATTACCCGTGGAAGAATTTCTTTCTTTTAAAGGCATTCATTTCTCTGAAGGATACACCGCAAAATGCTTTTACCCCTTGAAAAGTGCCAGCTTGATTTCCATTGGAACAATTCATAAGAATGGTTATTGTTTCGCATTTCTAATTGGCTGTTGCTTAATTAAAATTTGAATGTTAAATTGCTAGCTGTTTCTGATTTGGCTGCTGTTTGTTTCACTAGGAAACATAAATCTGTTGTTTGTCATTTAATTATGTACTTTTTTGATGAGTTTTGATGATAACAATAGTAACAACAACAATAATAATAAAATCAATATTAACCATAACAATGAATCACAAATAATAATAACCATTAATATTCAGGGAAATTAGCCTACATCTTATTTGATCGAGGGCGGTAAGGGACCTGGATAATCGATAGGGGGTTGATGGCCCAAAAAAGTTGAGAATCACTGCATTACATTATATGTTTTGGGCTTTCTATTTTCACTCTAAAACACTATATTTCTGCTACAACAGAACAACATCAGATAGACTATATAGCAAAAGTTTAGGGAAGGCCCTTTCCTGTTACAAAATTTTCACTCTAAAACACTATATTTCTGCTACAACAGAACAACATCAGATAGACTATATAGCAAAAGTTTAAGGAAGGCCCTTTCCTGTTACAAAATGTTCACTCTAAAACACTATATTTCTGCTACAACAGAACAACATCAGATAGAATATATAGCAAAAGTTTAGGGAAGGCCCTTTCCTGTTACAAAATGACTATGCCACAGTGCAGTGTCCATAAAGACACTGTTCAAGGTGTTTGGTGTGGAGGAGCCCTGGCCCAACCCTATTGAACACCTTTGGGATGAATTGGAACAGGCCTTCTCATCCAACATCAGTGCCTGACCTCAAATGCTCTTTAGGCTGAAGAGGCCCTATTTTGTGCTTCTCGCTCTATCTGCCTCTTTTTGTTTGGGTGTTTTTGCTTTTTCAGTTTGGTGTTAGGAGCTGAATGGGTCATTGGGATGACCAGCTACACAGCCCAAATTCACATGAATTACAATTGGAGGAGACAATTTTGTCAAACTGAACTACGGGAAATATGAATGTATGAGAAGGTGTCAATCATTTTGATCCATGAGGGTGGAATTAAGTGGAGACAAACGTGCAAGGAGTAATGAAATCAAACAGTTTTGTATTAACAATGCAACAAGGTGCTAAATACATATACAGATAAATAAAGATACACAATCAACATGGACCTCACATCAACAATCCCCGACAGCTACTGAACACTAAGGACTGGGCCTACAGTTAATACATACCTAACTAACTAGTGAATGCAGCTGTTTAGACAATTAGGAAAGACTGTTGAATAACTGAAACGTGAGTAAATCTTGACTAAAAGTGCAGGAACTGAAAATAAAAAGCACAAAGGGGCTAAACTGTCACGTCCCCATAAGGGAGAATGTGACACAAGGACAATTTCATTTGGAGGGAACTAAATTTAAAAACTGAATTACATGAAATATGAACATAGAAAGCACCATTTAAATAGCATATATTTTGCTAGGGCAGAGGTTGGGGATGGTGGATGGGCGTATAAATTGCCCACTGTCATCCCGGAGTTTGCGAGTTTAAATCCAGATGGATACTGTGAGTTCTCCATTCCAGAACGACACAGACATGTAGCATGTGTTTCTGTAGACAGGCAATTGTCTGTTTGTAATTAAATTGTTTTACACTTTAGACATTTAGCTAACACTCTAGTGAACATTAACCCAGAGCAAGGACACTTGGCTCATTTGGGAATCGAAACATCAACCTTCCAGGAATCGAACCGACAACCACTGAGCCATCTGTTTATCAATCAATCAATCTAATTTATTTATAAAGCCCTTTTTACTACAGCAGTTGTCACAAAGTGCTTTGACAGACACCCAGCCCGAGACCCCCAAAAGCAAGCAACACAAGTGATGCACAGTAGCTAGGAAGAACTCCCTAGTAGGAGGGACCTGGGAAGAAACCTAGAGAGAGGCCAGACTCAAGGGGGTGGCCAGTTCTCTTCTGGCTGTACCGGGTGGGGGATCTGAAGGTACACAGCCCATTGTAATAAGGTCACTTTGTTTATCAGTGTTCAATTATTGTCCAGCAATGAAGATATGATGGTTGGACTGTGACCATAGTCTTTATGTAGCATCAATACAGTTCGGTGGTCTTGCAAAGGAAGACCGTGAAGCCGCCTGGAGATGAAAGCTGGCGTGATCGGGTGCATACGGGATCATCAACTGCAGTGACGGGATCTAGCACAGCAGCGGGTTGGGCACAGGACGGGGACAGGAAGGAGTCATCAGGCTACATGGTCCTGTCGCATGTTCCTACGGTCCTCCTAGGATGAACATGACATCAGGAACATTAGAGTGGGCATACCTTGGGTCTAGTACCTTGACACAGCTCTGACCCCAAAATGAATATATAATCCGCCTCTGTGGGCAGAAAAACCCTAGTCTCTCGGCACATAAACTATTGCAGCATAACATCTGGGGCTAAGACAGTTTAGTTTGATACATTCAACCTACATCTTTCACAAGCATCCAAGAACCTTCATTACACTCCTCATGTATAGTGTTCACTGCCACACCCCACCTTGTCATTTGTGGATAAAATAAACATTTTGTTATGACTTTAAATCAGCATATAATCTCCCTTATGGTGTCAAGATCTGGAGCGGGGATGGGCAGAAGAAATTCCCACAAAAACAAAGAAGAATGGGGCTATTATACCTGCAAAACAAGGACCAATTCAGCTCAAAGGCTCCATGGTTTTGGAATGGGATATCCAACAAGCTCATATGGGTGTGTTGGTCATGTGTCCAAACACTTTTGGATATACAGTGCTGTATAGGGTATGTCTTCCTCTTTTATAGGAACCTGATAGACATACAAGAGGAACTGGTGAAATTAGTGACAGTGCTAGCTAGCATAGTGGTGTTTTGCTGAGAGCTGCTTAGAATGGGAGCAGATTTTTCACATTTACTCCGAGGCACATGACGAGAGCTGCTCCGTTATGCATCAATAAATCCACCTCCAGCCACTGTTCCAGTGTGCTTCAGTGAGTGTGTGGATGCTGAGAGATGCCTCTGCCACTTAATTGATTTAAAGGCGGTGTCCATAGCAACTTTATGCTGAAATAAATGAGGTTGAAAGGCATTGTTTGCTGTCAGGGAACTGAGCATAGATTTGTCCAAGGTGACTACCCTCCAGATGAATGCTACACTAATTAGCAAGCTAAAGACCTCACTGAAAGACACATTTCAACCCTTCCAATGGAGACAGGTTAGTTTAGTGACCCTGGGTGGGAAAAACAAACACACACAAGGACAGATATGCACAAACATATACACACAACATCTCAACATTCTTTTTTATAATTGAAGTACTCAAATGTGTCCCTCTCTGTCAAACACACACCTGACGAAACATGTACAATTCTTTTCCTGTTCGCAGCACCAGGTAATACAATTTACTGGGAGCTGCCCAAAGGTCACTAATACAGAGATGTCAATACAACAGAATTTGCAATAATAAGAACCACATTAAAACAACCTCTGCTTTGTTAGCCATTATGACATTGTGTGCTAAACGCCACGTCTCTGAGAAGAGTCTGCCATGTACTCGCGTGTTCTGTGTCACGAACTGGGCCTTTATTCACGACTACACCATCTCCTTAATTTAAGAGTAGTGAGAGGTGAGAGGCTTAGCCATCCGACTGGGGCTAATTAATGTCTACATGATTGAGCGAGGGGAACACACAGGAGTGATAATGCGAACCTGCAACGCTGTCGGAGCGCTCCAGGTATGATTAATCCACTCCGGCACGCCTCTGTTCCAAATTAAAACAGCCACAGCGCATCTTTTGTGTCAAATGCCGCTATGAACAAAAAAGGGGAGTCATTTTTAACACGTAATTACAGGCTGTGTTGGATGCCGGACAGATAAAGGCTTGTCATCTCAGCAGCTTATTGACTCTCTACTCTCTTCCTTTCTTTTCTCTCTCTTTGTATCCATTTCTCTTTTTTTTCTGTCTCTTTTATCCTCGCTCACCTTCACCTCTTTCTTTCTGCTCTCTCGCTACTTCCAACGTGATCTCCACCTCCCCATATCTCCGTCTACTTCTTCGTCCCTCCATCGCCTGGTGGAGACCGGGGAGAGCTTCAGCGTGTCTTCTGACTGAGCCGTTGCAGCCTTGATTGTAACAGATTGGTGAGAAAAGGGGGCAGTTTGAAAGCGGGTCCCTGGAACACAGGCTTTGGGGGTTGAGGTTAAATGGGATTGCTCTCTTTAAATCATTTTGATGACCCGCCACAGCTGAGTCGGCAGCTTGTCCCACTCGCTCTAATGCGAATTAAGGGGATCTGAGATTGAGAAGAAACCCCCAGAGTTCATCACTGTGTGTGTGTGCAAACGAACACACACAGACACATGCACACTTGTTTACCCAGAATGGCGTGACTGAATTGCAGCTGACAGTTTGGAGGTCCCTCTCCAGGCAGAATGCTGTAAGTGATTTGGCCAAATGAAGTCCTGAGGAATTGGGGCTTTTCCACATGCTTGTGGCAAATTAGGAAGTGAACCGATCGCCAGGCAGAGACTGGGGACAGATCAACTTAGTGCATCAACAGTAACATTTCACCGTGCTTTGTGAACATATCAATGTTCTCAATCAGTCCCCTTGTTTTACAAGAAACAAAACAATGTAATAGCAAATGACAGCCACTAGAAGTACCAGACAGGCCTACATTCAACTCTTTTGCTCTGTATATTTTTCATTCTTTGTCATTTATCATACAGTCTTATTGAGAGTGACATAAGTGCAAATACATGCTTTGCATAATGACCTGTTGTCTTATTTTTCTCACACTTTGTTGGTTTTGAGCTACAAACCGGTGACATCCTGGTTACTCTCCCGATGTGCTAACAACAAGGCTCTCTGATTCATACATTCAAAACCAAGAATCCATGTAGTCACCAAACGATCCTTCATGTGTTTGAAATAATTAGATTTTAACAGCTAGCATGGCGTGAACATGCCACCTCTACTATGAGGAACCCCTGCAAGATCCATTGGCACTCAAAGCCTCTTGATCGTAAAACGAACCCCTGTCTTTTTATTGCCGTCTTTGTAGGCAGAGTCTTTGAATGGATTGGTTTCATGCTGTTCTACATGGCAAATAATGTATCTTGTGTTTTGCCTGGGAAGATTAACAAACATCAACCACGGCGACTCCTTTAATGTCAGTCTGCATTTGATGCACGATGCTCACACCAGGGTTTTGATGGAGATTAGATTTTCGCACAAACCCAGTGTTAACGCAAAATGGAGATTGTGTCTATTATTGAGAGGGGACACTGGCACAGTGGCGCATAAGCATGCAATCTCTTTCACACACACATAGACACACACACACACACACTTTATCACATAACGTAGATGGAAAACTCAACTTCCTCTTGAGGGTGACTGTTGGAATAATTATCTCATGTTGGGATAAATCTAGGTGACATATTGTTCTTTCTCTATTTCTTTTCCTCCATCAGTATACCAAAATTCCACAAGGAGTGGTATAAAAATATACCTGTGAAAAAAGAATGTTTCAGCTTGAAATCAAGTAAAATGTTACAGCTAAACTGACTAGCTGTACATGTGTCCACAAGCGCATCAAACCAAAAAGCAAAGTATTTTATTTTTCCAGCGTAGAGCTATGCTGGTGAAATTAATGAAAGGAATTAAACCACACTGTTCATTGTTACCTCTGGAATTTAGAATAAATTAAACAAATGTTGATAATGGGACTGCTTGTGCCTAAGAAAAGCTGTGTGGCTGTATGTGCCCAAATATAATTTTACATATGAGTTGGATATTATTTTAGAATTCTATATAGTTTTATCTTTGTATTTTCTTGACATTATCACCAAACTGTTGAGGCTTGAATGGTTTGCCTGATACCTACCTAAATGAAGAAAATATAGATGTGTACCTGATTTGTTGTTTTAAACTTGAGAAATCTTGTAAGTTATGTTTATTCTTATTTACAGTAACTTCTAATGGCAATTGCACTGTAGTAGATTATGCTCAACGTAGACCGGCCTTCTGCCGAACCCCTTCATACTGTTGCATTCAGGCTCCTAGTCGCAGTGATGCTGCTGTACCACAATGCTGTGATTTAGACCAATTACTCGCAGTTTCTTCCTCACTCACAGTTTCTTCCTCACTCCTTCCTCGGTCCATCCTCTCGTACCTCACTAAGATCCGCCCGTAGCGGTGCGATACCTGAAAGGGCTAGGGGGGTGGAGAGTGGGCCTTGTCAATTCAGTGTCACCGCACTCCAGGGGACGGGCTGGCGGGACAGTAATGGCAGAGGCTGCGAGATGCAGCCGCCAGTTCTACTCAAGTGTTCCGATGTCACTACGGCTTTATTGATCCCTCCATGTGAGGTCCCCAGGCGGCCCGCCATCCCCTCTACACACACACATGCACACCTCCAATCAGATGAGTTTTTTACCAAGAGACAACTTGTTTTCACTTCTTCCTCTATGATTTGGCTGACTAGCCGTTCAGAGAACTCTCTAGTGCTAGGAGCTGGTGTGACCGTGCAGGGCTGTATTCAGAACGGTGTGGCTCAGGTAGTCACATGCTACTTTTATCTTTTTACTAGGCAAGTTGACTGAGAACAGCTTCTCATTTGCAGGAATGGCCTGGGGAGAAGTGGGGGGAGGGAAGAGGATGAATCAGCCAATTGAAAGCTGGGGATGATTAGTTTGCCATGTTGGTATTAAGGCCAGATTGGAAATTTGTCCAAGACACTGGGGTTAACACCCCTGATCTTATGGATAGTGCCATGGGATCGTTAGTGACCACAGAGAGTCAGGACACCCGTTTAATGTCCCATATGAAAGATGGCACCCTACGCAGGGCTGATGTCCACTTCGCCGCCCTGGGGCATTGAAATGATTTTTAGACTAGAGGAAAGAGTGACCCCTACTGGCCCTGTAACACCACTTCCACAGCATTGGTCTGTACTTGCTTAGCTTTAGAAGCAAAACAGCAGTACTATGCTGCTGGAAACACCCTGTCTTTTTGTGAAGTAAAAAAATAGAGAAAAAAACAAATCCTTGTTTTGTCATTCTGCGAATATAATACACTTTTGCTTCAATTATTGTGGCTAGAAAATAATTCTCTAGTTTCAGGGGAAAGTCATGCCACATACTGTATAATGTGCAAGGTTAAGTGTACACTATTACTAGAGCACCTGTTTGAGTCTACACTTCATCCTACTCAGCACCAAGCATTCTGGGCCATGTAGTTCAGGTGAAAGTAAAGCCATGGCCCCTTGCTTTCCCAACTCTCTTCATCTTTATAGATTCCTCATAGCAGGGCCCTGTCTTTACTGCTCATTGCAGAGGCTACGGGGGGTGACTTTTACCGGGACATAACTTGGCAGGACTATGAGCCACGAATCTTAATGCGGATTCATCGCGGCAACATGGAAGAGGTTGACAGAATGGAAAGTCTATCAGGAATGATCATTCGCGTTTCACCTCAATGGATGTTTTAGCGAACAGTCTTTATGACAAGAAGGCTAATTATGTAGCATTGTCATTTATTATGAACATATATTATTTTATCTCACCCACCTTATGCGCCCAGCCACATTTCCTGACCCCTCTGTCCCGGCACTTGGTACGTTCCCTGTTGCAAACCTTCAGTGAGAGATTATATTTTATACGCCGCTTTCCATACAGAATATCAAGTAAGGTTAGACCATGAGTGAAGAGAGAGGTGTGAGATAGTGACATGTGAAATAGAGGGCAGCAAATGGCGCTCACTGCACTTCTGATGTACTCTGCTGAGCTAGTGTGAATAACACACTTTCTCCACACCTGTCACAACGTTTTGTAACAGTTGATATTTAGTGTCACTTTAAAAAGTGCAATCTGTAATACCTAAACTGCCTTTTTGAACAATGAGGTTAAACTTATGTAAACATAATGCAAAATCAAGCTTTTTCCTAATGCGCTGTAATAACATGATGAAATACAGAAGTATATTGCAAAATGCATGCATTGCGTGCTGAGGACAGAAAGGGGTGTTAAAAACTATTAATGGCTATTTCATCGCTGTCATAACATAGGGAAGTCTTTATGGTCTTAACACCCCTTCAGAAATTATGGTTATCCTTGTCTTTGTTAGAGCAGTGTGATCACAAGCCGTATGTTGTTAGGAATAAAATCGTTTGTCATTGTTACGTGATTCACAGCATGGAGAAGAAGCTAGTCTTCTTTAGCATATTTAATTTCGTCACCTATCAAAGGTCTTTTTATGTCTGTTATAGGTTCTGTCAAAATGTTCAGATGTCAGTAGTTCTTTCTGTAAAGAATCAAATGTCAGAGGATATAGGTTCTGTCAAAATGTTCAGATGTCAGTAGTTCTCTCTATAAAGAATCAAATTTCATAGATGTTATAGGTTTTGTCAACATGTTCAGAAGCCGGTAGTTTTTTCTGTAAAGAATCCAATGTCATAGATGTTATACGTTTTGGCAACATGTTCAGATGTCGGTAGTTCTTTCTGTAAAGAATCAAATGTCAGCCAGATTGGCATTTCCATGCACTATTAGTGTCAAACATGTAGACCATGTGACGTCTCTATGGAAGGAGAGAGGGAAGGAAAATTTACTTTATCCCTGGGATTTGCGATAGCAACAAGCCTCAGTTCTCCAAGAACATAATGTTGCCTGACATCCCCCACAATCCCTTCATGGTGGAACAAAGGTGTTGTGGCTTTGCTGCCGGTGTTAAGTAGAGGAAAAACAGAAACTGTCGACCACTCTATTTAAAAGTAGTACACCCTGGATGAAAAAAAGAGGGAGAAAAAAAGCTGTCATATTTGTCACTTTTCAAATGACATACTTATTGGAGGCTAATACAATCCCTTTGAGCTGAAAGGAACTACACACATCAACGCCGCCATATAGACGAAAGATGAGATGTCAACCAGAGAAAAAAAGAAGGGTATATTTCTATACTAGCTCCATATCCTTATCTTTTAAGCCAACTGTTGCCATGTTTTTCAAGAATTGCAGCTCTGCTGTTGTTCCAAATTGAGATAATTCCTAATCATTAGAATAAAATGCAAAAGGAAGACTGAGCAGGCACTAACCTGTGTTGCTATTGGCTGAACATAAAATCAGGCAGGTTTAGTGTTGAGGCTACGGGACTAGCCTTCTTTCTCTATGGTCTAAGGTAAATGTTTCACATCCTAATTTACATTAATACATGCTGTATCCAGATTACCTCTTTTAAAGGTGTTGCGCAAACTGTGATGCACCGTGATCTGACACCTTTCTATCAGAAACAGAATTCACTTTTTAAGCGATTTGAGCTACAGAAGCTTGTCTGTTGGATCGGACCACACAGGCCAGTCTTTGCTCCCCACGTGCATCAATGAACTTTGGCCCTGGTCAAAGTTGTTCAAATCCTTACCCTTGCCCTTTTTTCCTGCTTCTAAAACAAATTTTGAGGACAAAATATAGAAGCTGAAAAAATTGTGGTCCAAGGAAGGAAAAGCAGTGAACCGGCAACAGGGTCATGGGCGGCCAAGGTTCATTGATGCACGTGGGGAGCAAAGGCTGGTGTCTGTAGTCTCATCCAACAGCCGAGCTACTGTAGCTCAAATTGCTGAAAAAGTTCATGCTGGTTCTAAAAGAAAGGTGTCAGAACACAGGGCATCGCAGTGTTGCATTTCAGGCTGCGGTTTTGGTGGCAAAAGGGGAACCTACAAAATATTAGGCATGGTGATCATAATGGTATGGCTGATTGGTGTATGAACGGTAGCAGCATGGTTTAGATTCTGGCAAAAACATGTTTGGTTTTGTGTCCCTTACTGATGAAAATGAGTATCCTATAACCTTTAGTGGACTTTAGTGTTGGACCAGGGATTGAAGGTGCAGTGCATACCCGTTTCATTGCTACATTCCACATACCCCTCACAGACACAGACACACACACACACACAGACATTCACACATGCACAAACGCACAGTGTACACACAAACACACGCACATACATATACACACAGTGATGGCTTGGTACCCCCTGAGGTGGAGGCTGCTGTGTCGTGTCATTGGACGCCACCACAAAGGCCCCCTGAGTAGCATCATGGGACACGTTAAGACTAAAAGTGTATACACTAAAAGTGTTGTAAAACACAGACAGGCATCTTTTAATTGGCTCCCCTGTGCTTGCATCCAACAAGAGATTTGTTTCATTTTTTTACAATGTGGCCTACCATTGGCTGCCTCCCAATTGCCATCATAATTTTCCCCGTACAGAGCATTACCTTTGGCCAGAGTCCTATGAGACAAAAGTAGTGCACTACATACTGTAGGTAATATGGTGTTATGTAGGACAGAGCCATCGTATTGGTGGATTATCGCTGAATTCCCATGCCTACTTTATAATGATGTCATGTTTCCTTATATATGTCATGTTCCTGTGACGTATTTATCTCTGCCATAAAGGCAGGTTAGTCACCACGGGACAATTGTCCAGTGCCAATTAAAGAGTAGACCCAAAACAAAATAAAACACATTTGAAAAAATCTATGTATTGATTTGTTTAAGCTATCCTTCCCAACTGAAGTTGTCTCTGGCGTCACAATTCCCAGGTCATATCAGAATCTAATTCGAAAACTCCAGCAATCCCACGACCGATGTCAAGCTGAGGGTGTGTTAATAATACAATTTGTTTTCTTTGGGGGGGGGTATTTCTATTATTTTTATTGACTTCCAACATGTGTGTTGATAATAAACATCCTGACCTTACAAGCTTACATTAGATTTTTCTTCGGCATCAACAGGCTTCTCTTCTTCCCTCTGGTGTTTAATCTTGTTAAACAGCAGGCTAGGTTACAGCCATCTTATTGTGTTCAGTCCTATCTTGCAACTACATATTGGGACAAGCAGACAAAAATTGGAAGCCTCTTCATTGAGACAAGTCCATGCAGAGCCAACTTCCCACGGGTTTAACACCTGTCTTGCACTTCATGTTTGTGTGTCCTAATACAGTCTGCCTGCTGCCTTCATGCCATCATGTTCCTTGCCCATCCTGGCCCCCCAACCCAACTCGAGCCCTCCCCCCTGAGACCCATGCCCACCTGTGCCACACCCGGTGGCACCCCCAACATGAATAATGCATAGGCAGACTGGCACCACTCTAAAGTGAGTTAATGAGTCAATTGCTCAGCGAGTCAAGAATCCGAATCCCCAATGCAGCCCTGCCGACGACGACCTACTTTTGACCAACATGGTTGAGCCCTGATCTGAAGTAGGGCACCTAACAGGGAACAGGATGTGATTGAGGATGACACCTGGTGCCCAGCTGCTGCTGTCTGGTTGACTGCGAGGTCGGTGACAGCGCCGCGCTCCGTATCGGGCCGTCCCTCCGATGCCACGGTCGCACTCCGTAGAGTCTGCACCAGATGTTCGGGGTTTGGGGGTGATAGATTGTGAGTCCTTGCCCCCCCCCTGCTCAACTCCCCCTTTTCCCTCTGCGACGGCGCAGAGGCAGGCGACATGTCTGGACGTGTCTGCTCAGTGAAGGAGATCCATTTATATGACCACGCTCCGGGACAGTTGGGGTTCGTTTAACACAGACGTTCTCTCGTCCTCCCCACGGAATTCCTGGGAGACTTTCCTCTCCGGCGTCCATTTTCTCTGCTGTTTGTGCTAATGTACCACAGGCTGGTGTACCATGCCTGCCGTAGTGGGTTTGTTTGAGAGAATAGGATGACACACTCCATCTGTTGTCGGTGGCCATCGTAGATGCAGGGTTGTTTGTGTTAAACATGCTGGATGTCTGTGAGAGAAGGGGAACATGTATCCAACATGCTTGGAGTAGCAGATTGTCAATGATGGATTATATAAACCTTTGTGATATTATATGCAGCACTGTTGCTAAGCTGTTCTTGGTCGTGTATCATTGGTTTTGTGTCTTCCTTGACAACCAAAGCACTTGCAATCCAGTAAACACTAAATTGGGAATTTTTTAATCACTTGACATTAATTTGCATGTATGCTAGTATATCGTCTAAATACAGAAGTTACGCCATGGTGGTTTCATGACAAAGTTTCACTGCTATTGGAATTTGGCAGCTAAATGTAGTGTTGCCCTTCTGAGTTACCTCTAATGAAGTCTGGAGCCCTCAAAGCAGTAGCTCACAACCAACCCTCCTTTAGCACTGTTTTTCTTCCCTTTTCCTCTTTTTTTCATCATTCTCTCTTCTCCGCTTACTCTCGTTTGCTCGCTGATTCATTTATTCTTCTACTAACAGTGGTCTGTGTTCAACAGCAGTGTGATATGTAGTTAATAGGGTGCCATTTAGGGACATTCTCTGTCACTGGGAAAACGCAGTGTTAAAAACTAGATTTTATTAATAGACTTTTTAGACAAAAGTCTTTGCAGTTGTTTTTTCTGTGTTTTTTTTAAAAAACTGACTGGGTGTCTGGGGCTGTCCTGCCAAGTTCTAATTGAGCTGCTGGAGTTTACACTGTACTACAACATGATGTTCTAGACGTCTGAGCAGAATTAACAATGGGACTCAGAGGGACAATCTTCAATCAGATCCCTTTAATAACCAACTCTTAAGGGCCTGTGTGTTACTGTACAAATTAGTCTATTTATTGTCTCCTAAGAGGGAATCATTGGGGGATTGTTATGGACCTGTCATTTGTCTGTCTGTACGTTTTTTGGTATTTGTAGTATATGTAGTTTTATTAATTTTACCGTTATTTAACCAGGATAGACACTTGGGAATCAATCAATAAAATGTATTTTATAAAGCCATTTTAACAGCAGTAGTCATCACAACATGCTTGACAGACACCCGGCCTAAAACCACAGAGAGCAAGCAACAACAAGTGATGTACAATGGTTAAGAAAAACTCCCTAGAGAGGGGCCAGACTCAAGGGGGTGGCCAGACCTCTTCTGACTGTACCAGGTGGGGAATCTGAGGGTACATAGCCCATTGTATTAAGGTTACATTGTTTATCAGTGTTCAATTAGTGTCCATACAGGAAGATAAAAATGGGTGGGCTCTGAACAAAGTCTTTGTGTAGCATCAAAAAAATTTGGTGGTCTTAGGCAGGGACAATGGGAAGCGCGCTGGAGATGTAAAGCTGGAGTCACCAGGCAGAAACGCGATAACCAAAAGTAGTGATATGGGCACCAGCAGAGCGAGAGTCATCAAGCCATATTCTAATTTTAAAGGACAACCTGGCCATTCATTCAAATAAATAATAAGTCTATATATAGACATGTTTACATAAATACTGATAAGTTTACATACATAGAGACTGTATTACAATAATTGAACTGGGACTAGGTACAGATTGGATAATGGAATGTCGGGCTTAAGTGTATTTATCATAGACACTAACGGGCAAATAGCTGACTTTTAAGATGATCATTGATTGTTTGGTGTCAAGTAGGATTGTATACCAATTGTCAAATTGATAATAATATTTGAATGAATTCATTAAACCCATTTAGTGTAGTTCATTGAGCAATATGACACTCCAAGAGCAAAAATACAGGCTCTCCTATTTGGTTGAAAGATCTGAACAGTCAGTAAAGTTGCAAGATATCATAGTGCCATCAAGGTGAAAATGTTGTTTTCTGTATCCCTAACACCTTCAGCAACTGGCCAAAAAAGAGTATAAACTGGCAGCTAAGGGAGAAAACAGCTGCTACTGTGTCAGGCATTCTGCAAATCTGGGGCTCAAAAATGCAAGAAATGTGCAAAAAAAGAAAATATTATCTAAATTGACAACTTAAACACTTTAAAGTCACCATGAGTTGGAGCTCTGTACATATAAGCACTGCTGATAGAATGAAAAGTATGGCCTAGTAATAGTGACAAGTGGAAGTGACAATTGATAGTGCCAACTGATAGTGACAAGTGATAGTGCCAAGTGATAGTGCCAAGTGATAGTGACAAGTGAGAGTGACAAGTGAGAGTGCCAAGTGAGAGTGCCAAGTGAGAGTGCCAAGTGATAGTGACAAGTGATAGTACCAAGTGATAGTGACAAGTGATAGTGACAAGTGATAGTGACAAGTAATAGTACCCAGTGATAGTACCAAGTGATAGTGACAAGTGATAGTGACAAGTGATAGTGCCAAGTGATAGTGACAAGTAATAGTACCCAGTGATAGTACCAAGTGATAGTGACAAGTGATAGTGACAAGTGATAGTGACAAGTGATAGTGAAAAGTGATAGTGACAAGTGATAGAACCAAATGATAGTGACAGGTGATAGTGCCAAATGATGGTGCCAAGTGATAGTGCCAAGTGATAGTGCGAAGTGATAGTGCCAAGTGATAATGACAAGTGATAATGACAAGTGATAGTGACAAGTGATATTGACAAGTGATAGTGACAAGTGAAAGTGACAAGTGATAGTGACAAGTGATAGTGCC